>JABUQX010040333.1:0-24691 GCA_015478945.1 Trachelipus rathkii
GAGATACGCAAACTCGGAGTCAGTGTCTTACGTTCGTAAGCAAAATGCAAAGAAAAACGCTTTAAATATATGATACTATACCTATATATAATTAAGTATATAAAAAAATATTATATAAAATATTAGTACTTAGTATATATATATATAATATATAAGATATAATATTATATATATATATATATAATATATATATAACTAGTATATATATAAATATATATTTAATTAGAATGGGCCGGTTATCCGGCAACTATCGGTATCCGGCCATCCGGTCCAAGGTTTTTAACTATCGCGGTTCCGGCGGCTATCATTGTTATCCGGCGGATAACCGGTATAATTACTTCTAGATGTTCTTCCTCGTTTGGGAAATATTCCAAATAATTTGAAAATTATATATTATATATATACTATAATGATATATATATAATTATATATATAATATATATAATAATATATATATATATATATAATATCTATATATTATATATATATATATATAATATATTAGTAATACTTGTTAGACCTCTTTTGATTCAAAGTTCTAATTTTTATTTTATTTATCTTTATGTTGACTGTACAATACAAGCTGCGTTCCAGAAGTCCGAGTGGTGTGCAAAATCGACTCTGGAACGCTTCGAATTGAAAAAAACTCAATCAGAGAATAGGAAATTTGAGTAACTGGAAACGGCCGAGCGCGCCCGTCGGATCAGCTGACAATGTAAACAATACTCTTATACTTAATGTATCTATTTTATGAAAGGAATACGATATTTTTAGTATCCTCAATATAAAAAAGTTAACTAAATATTAAAAAACTTTTGGCAAGCACCATTCGAGCATTTTTGTAAAGGAAATTGTTTGTATACAAGTAAATTCTTTCCGCAGCCGCCCGTTATTAATTTCCCTGAAATCGAGGATTTCACAAAGCGGGCGCCTGACTGTGACGTTACGTGACGTAGAAGTAGGCAAACGGGCTCTGGAACCGATCATGTGCGCCGTTGCGCCGGGCTGCAGTCGGCTCTCGGAAACGCAGTATAATTTATCTTAAAATTGTGGTGGACACGTTTTATCAATTTCATATAAAAATATGGTAATATTAAAATGTTTAAATAAAAATATATTGTAAAATACTAAAAACTTATGGTAAAAAATATGATTATTTATAATGGAATTAAGCTACCAAGAACATGTTAATGCATTTTTACCAACAAAAGTTTTATTCTCTACGATTTAAGTATTGTATTACGTAATAGAAATTAACCAATGCTTATTTAACGTGTTTAAGCATTGTATTAATTACCAGTATATCTTACATACAATTTTCAGAAATTTATAAATTAAAGAAAACACTGGAAATTTATTCTCAAAATGTTACCCGCCTTCAGTGATAAATATAAAATAGAGCAAAATGTCAGGGCACAAACGTTAATAAAATGCAATGTTGGAAATATATACGTCTGCTTTATTAAGAAAAAGTGGTGCTACGAATAAATGGTCAATATCAATTATAACTTTATAAGAAATTCGAAGAATAAATATTTCGATATTGAGAATCGGCGTCGATTAATAATAAGTAACACTCAATATAATTTATAATATTGATAATTTACCGAAAATAAAGGAAACCTGTTTAAAACATGATCCTTTGCAAAAAATAAAATAAAATAAAAAATGAAAAAAACTTTTTCGATTGCCGCCAGACGTATCACAAGATGCCACGTGTAAGAAATTTGTGGACTATAACATTTTGCCATTTTACGTGAGACTCTCACATTTTTTTTAAAAGTCTCTAATTGCGGAATGATATATTGGCATTCCGCTAACTGCAATTCACAACATTTTCAAATTATCTGTCTATCTGCAATTGCCTCACTTTTTGGTATTCCGCAAGTTGCGGAATTGCGGACTTTAATAATTGCGGAACGCCCACCTCTGAGTATATAATATAATAATATATTATCATATAATATAATATATATATATATATATATATATTATATATAATAATATACTATTATAATATATTATAATATATATATATATATTATATATATATATATGATATAATATATATATGTCAGCCTCCAGATTAGCTGTCCCGTATCTAAAAAAAATATGATAGTACTAAAACTGATACATTTTGAAAATCAAGCGCACATTGTAATGATGAGAAAATGAGAGAAGAAATAAATATAAGTGCGATAAAAAAATAAGTTTCCCACTAGTCAGTAATTGAAAAGATATAAAGAAAATTTTAGTTTTATTGTATAATGTTTAAATTAAGTTTGGAAACGTAGGATTATAACTTATTTTTTGGAGTTATTTATTAAAATTATAATTATGTAATTTTTTTTTTTGGTTGTTGCTATACAATGCACGCTGAATTCAAAAATGTATTCAGTTTTGTATGTATATATAGGTTTTTTAGTACAGGGGCACCTATTGTGAGACTAGCCATAAATATATAATTATAATATATATATATTATTATATATATATATATAGTATATATATAATTTATTATATATATATATATATATATAATATATATATATATATATAATATAATATATATTATAATATAATCTCCGGTATATAGCGTCGGGAGGGGTGACGTGGGCCACTTTAGGTATAACTTCTCTCCCACTTTCCCCTAATACACTTTTGGATTTTTTTTTTCTGAAATTAAAGGCCATATAGTAGGTAATAAGCAACAAAATAATATGGAAGTAATCTAATAATCCTAGTTTTATTAAAGTTTAAATAAGGTCATGAATATAATGTGAATCGGACCACCAATGTGGGGTGAATTGGGCCATCTGTTTTAAATTCCTCATTTATGTAAAAATTCAATTTTATATCTTTAAAGTTTACTTAATACAGTTAATTGTTTATTATATTTAAAGTATAATAAGTAATTAAAATTTCAATAATGTAAATAACAAGTATTAATGAAAAATGTGGTGGCCCAATTCATCCCATTCGTGGGACAAATTTTTGACACTTTTTTGAATTTGATTTTCAATAAGTTTTCATTTTTTTATTTCAATTTGTTAGCTTAATATAAGTCAGCTGTTTTTATATTTAGATTAATATACGTTAATAGCAAAGTGACAATATATAATAGCTACATAAAATAGACAATAACAGATGGGTGCCCAATTCCCCATCATTAATTGTTTATGGGGGGTGAATCGGGCCAAGTTAGTCCCAGCGATTTAACCACTATGCACTGTTGGGAACAAAAAATTTATTTTGCCAGTTTAAAGCTAACTACTCAGCTGTATACACTGAAAAATAATTAAAATCTGTCAAAATTTTCATTTTATAACAAAGGTTAAAAAAAACTCACATTTTAAAAGTGAAATTCATTTAGGATATTTTATACCCAGATATATTAGGATTTAAAATTATAAAAACTCTTAGAATAAGATAATCTAAATAAACTTGTAGTACTACCGCGCGGCTATTTAATGAGCAAAAAAAATTTTTTTTGTTTTTTTTTATTTACAGTCAACCCCCCCTCGGACACTATCATAACAGACTGCCGATATCCGACCCGATACTCCGGCCGGATATCCGGTATCCGGATTTTAACTTCATCCGGATATCCGGTACCGGCTAATTCACGTATCCGCCCTCTAATATATTATATAATTATATATCTATATATATAATATATATATATTATATATATTATGAAAGTAATTATATAATATTAGTATATATATATTATTATATATTTATAAGTGTGACACAACCACGAGCAGAGCCCTATCAGGGAGGGAGCGTTGCTCGCCAAAATGCATCCACGTAGCGCAAATTACGCAGATGACACATTACGCAGGCTTAAAGTGAGGGAGATTAAATTCAGCAGGAACACAGAAGATGGAGAGAGTTCCACAGAACAGAGGTGGCAGGAAAGAAGGAAGCACCGGCAGCGACTAGCCTGGGAGTTACCACTATCTAAAGTAAAACTCGTGCGGCAGACACGCATCCTTTCTACGAGGGCGTCGAGAAGGTGTGGTGGTACGCGAGTGTAAGTTCCTCGAACACCTGCCGCTGCGGTACCTAAAGAAAGAGATAAGTAGGCAACCAAATGCGGCGCCCGCAAAGATAGAGGTCAATGTGAACTGGAAAGTACAGGACAGTTTAAAGCCTTTTGCCGTTGACTCGACTTTGTCCAAAAGCCGGGTGAACCAGAGCCCTCCTCCCCCCCCAGATATGACAGAACATACTCAATACAAAGGTCGGATGAGAACCCGCTTGTATAGCTGAGTAAGTGAGAGAGGAAAAAAGTCTCGCACTCTAAACAGAATTCCCAGTTTCGTTGAGGCCGCCCTAGCAACGTTGTGATGTGAGGTTTCAAGACATTTTTTTGTTTATGTTAAGGCCAAGGATGTTATATTGTCGAGAGGAGAGAACGAGAGAACCGTCGAAAGAGATAGAAAAGTTAGGTGTTTTTAGAGAGGGAGATGTAGAGTTGGGTTTTTAAAGAATTTGAATTTCACAAAGGTTGAGCACCCACTCGGAAATTCTATGTGCAGAGTTGAGCGAGAATAGAACGGAAAGATTAAGACGAGAGCGAATTTCCTATAGTCAAATTGTTGTGATATATCAACGCCAAACACGCAAGTCTCCGTAGTTTCTATATGAGCGAAAAACCAATAAATCGGTTAAATAGGAAGTATATCGCGGCAGTAGACCTTGAACGCCGACAGCGTACTGCGATCGAAAGAGGAGGATATAGATTTCCAGATGGTCTATAGACATGGAGAGTTTGAGAAGGGTTTTCATATATATTATATATGTATATATATATATATATATATGATATATATTATATATATATAATATATAATATATATATATATATAGTATATATATATATATAAATAGTATTATATAATAATATATATATATATATATAGATATATGATATGGTATATATATATATACTATATGTCCCCTGCTCCTAAAAAAAAAAAATGCCAATATTATATTTTTATTTATTATATTTATTTATATTTTTACATTTTCCTAACTAAAATTTTACATAGGATTCCAAAACTGTATTCCTTTTCGCTGTAGCTATTGTAGTTTTTGAGATATGATTTTTTTTTTTTTTTTTTTTTTTTTTTTTTTTTTTTTTTTTTTTTTTACAGTTCCGCAATAAAATTTGCCAGATTCGCAAAACAGTGTATTCTTTTTTCGCTGTACTATTGTAGCTTTTTGAGATATATATATATATAGTTACCGTAAATATATATATAATTATATATATGATATATATAGAGTATATAATATTATATAATTATATATTATATATATAATTTATGATATGTATATATATATAATGCGGGGAATATAAGTTTTTTTTTTTTTTTTACATTTTCCGGACCAAAATTTTACAAAGCTATCCAGCAGATGTATTCTTTTTCCCTGTGGCTATTGTATTTTTGAGATATGGATTGATGAAGTGTGTGTTCGCTCTAAAACATTATCACATTATAATATCTATATTATACTATATATATATATATATATATAATTATATATATATATATATATATATATATATATTTATATAATTATATATATATATATTATATATATATATATATAATAATTATATACTATATTATATATTAATTTATATTATATATATATAGTATTATATATATATATATATATAATAATATATGATAATATATTTAATATATATATATATTATTAATATAAATATAATTATATATATATATATAATAATATATATATTAATAAATCATATTATAATTATGATATATATATATATATACGGGGAGTGATATATATTATATATATTAAATATATTATATATATAATATATAAAAATATAATAATATATAATTATTATAATATAATATATATATTATAGTATATATATAGTATAATATATATATATATAGTATTATATATATATATATAATATATATATATATATTAATTAATATATATATATATAATATATATAATATATATATATTATATAAGACATTTATAAGAGGTTGACTCCGCTAATGGGGGAATTTTCGATAAGAAAAACAACGAATTTCGGGCCTTTTCTTTTTTGCTGCAATTTCTATTATTTATTAGCGTTATTATGGATTTTTATATTTTAAGAAATTAAACCAAGATTATTATTATTATTATTAATTATTATTATATTATTGATTATTATTATGACTTTAAATAGAATTTATTTTTTTCTCAGGTCTTTCATTTTTATTATTTTGATTTCGATTGATTATTATTATTTTATATGTTTTATTTAAAAAAAACTGCCCCCCCGGACCCGCGAGCTGCGAGCGGGCACCGCCGCTCTGCGGGACGGGGGGATGGAATATGAGGGGGGGGCCGAAGTGCCGGCCACCCGGATAAAAACATAAAATATAATAATATCAAATATCAATTTATTATTGTCAAGGTGTTTCTAAAAACTTTACGTCATAACATTCATCAAATTTAAACTGAAATAATAGACTGAAAGCACGGCCTAAGCTCATTTTTATAAGACTATAAGTGTGAAGCACAAAAAAATATATGTCAATTTTCTTTTTATTTTTGTTACTATTAATTAAATTATATTTGAAAATCCAAACTATTAATGTATTTAAGCTCAAATTTCATCGAAATACGTTTGCAGAAAAATTATTGATCTACATTCCTAGAATAAACATCTTATAAATAGCCATATATATATATATATATATATATATATATAAAATATATAATATATATATATATATATAATATAAATTATTAGTATATATCTATATATATATATATACTTATATATATATAACTATTAATTATTAGTTAGGAGTTAGGATAATTGTTATAATTAGAAGTGATGAATAAGTAATTACTTATTTTAAGTACAGATTAACTATAGTGGTGTCACCTAACAGATCAAAAAACTAACAAATACAGTCAAACAAAAAATTTTGAATTTGAAATCAGTTTACATTTGTCATTAATACATTTCTCATCGCAAATTTTACTTCCTAAGATTTCGCTAAATTACATTGGGCCATACATTCTGTTCAGGTTCCGTTCTCTTATGTCATTCAACTTTCCTTAGCTGAACTCTGATTTCTACTCCGGATGCCAAAAGGCTCCGATGTCGGATTTCTGTTGATGTCATATGCCAAATTTTGAAGGCCTATTTAACCACATTATAGAAGCGTAGTTAGTGGCACACACCGCAGACAGCTGACTGGAAAACAAATAGGAGTTTTCTGGGCAGACGGTTCACTGAATTTAATGTGATACTTTGAAGAGAAGAAGGCGGTCCTTGCTGTAGAGAGTTATTGTGTCTTCAGACCCAGCCAGTCCTAGCGCAACAATACACGGAATTATTCATCAACAATTTGGATTGAGCATAAGGTAGCAAAAATATCAATATGAAATCATAACGTAATGCTGAAATGAAATTAACTCCAATTAATAAGGAAAACTGAAACTAAAAATTTTCTACAGGTTGTTCTGCATTACAACAGGAAAAGGGTGAAATTTCTGTGCAGCTTTCGAGTGATGCTCAAGCAGAAAGATGAAGCAGGAAAAGAACACGTGAGCCGATTGCAGAGATAGTGTTAGCCGAAGAGATGTGGAGGCAAATTAGTGACACAGAGGTTCGTGCCGCATAAACCTGCTCCCGCTAGAAAATCGCTTGAAAGAACGAGCCCGCTTAGCCTACCTAACATCGCCGTTGCATTTTCCCACACATAAAACATATTGGCTACTAGATTACGTCTTCAAATATTCCTCGCTGCTCCTCATGGTGCTACAAGGAATCCATTTAATAAGACCCTTGCAAAGCAACAGCATTGTGGAAGCCAAAACCAGGGTTGGCAAAAAGCCGGCTTTTTGGTCAAAAAAACTTGGATTTTTGGCTTTTCGCTATGGTTAATTGGCTATTTGCCTCTTAATAAAACTCCGTAGTAAAAAATTTTAAGGCCTATCTACATATTCTATTTACTATACCTATTACTATTTTCTTTAAACAAAACAGTTATTATTATAACGTAGATGTATTATATCTTTATAATTGAAATAAGGCAATATGCGTAAAGGTTCACACTGGTGGTAGCTCTAAAGCAACAGAATGGACAGAGGTTAATATTTTAACAGGTGAACAAAAAGGAAAAGTGGTGTAAGCATTGCTTTGCATTAATAAGCGACCGAATTGGAAGAATAAAAGTACATTTGATAATGTAATATTAAAAAAAGAAAACAAGTAACAGAAGACCTTAGTGAAACACAAATGACACCAAGATCTAGTACTTCTAGGCAGAGTCAGAGGTAAGTTCATTTATCCATTCTGAAGCCTCTGAGTCAATATTGAGGAGCTTAGGTTTCATCCAGACTGAACAAGCCGTTGATGAGATGCAGCTGTACATCCCATCCCTTTTTACTTCTTCCACACCAGACATCATAGTCTTCATAGCAACAGCAAGAGAATATAAGTTGATTATATATTAAAAACAATAATATAGCCATTTAATGTGGTGAAAATAAATATTTTGCTGGCTCTGAAAGATATGTGTCCAGGATATGCACCCACCCGAGCGGTAAAGCAATTAGAAGATGTCAGCTGTGGACCTCAAAGTTGGTATCATTAGATGTGCAAAGGCACTGTATTTGATTTTTAAGCCATCTATACATTTGGTGAGGTACAGATGACTGGAAAACAGCATATTTTGTGCCTATTTATAAGAATGGTAGTAAGGAAGAAGGGGAAATTATAGGCGCAGTTAGCCTACCAATCATCTGTTGTAGAGGTCTGGATAAAAGTTACTGAAAGGTCAAATAGAGAAATATTTAGAAGATAAACAATGGTTATTGTAATGAGTCCTAACACGGTTTCCAGAAAGGGTAGTCAGTCAGACAAGCCTTTTAGAATTTATGGATACATTATGACGACTGACCGAGGAGAGCAGTAGAGTTTTTTAAAATATTTTAGACTTTTAGCAAAGCTTTTGATAAGGTTTCCACATAAGGCCTGAGATGAAGTTATTTGCATGTGCGTAAGTACGGTGAAGTGGTCCATTGTGTTAGATTAAAAGCGTGTTGTGGAATATAAAAAATTGTACAACTATAATGGCAATAGAGGTCATCATGGAAATAGTTGAAGAGTGGTGTCCACAGGGTTTCAGTGCTGGGCACTATTGTTCCTTCATATAATATCAATATTCTAGAGCTAGGGATTAAATGTAAGGTTTCTAAGTTTTGCAGATGATACCAAAGTGGCTCACCTCAGTTAGAAATAGTGAGAATTGTATAATAGATTCAAATATGATCTTGATAACCTTCTTTGGGCAGATAGCTGGCAATGATTTTTAATAGTAATAAAGTGTAAGGTTCTTCACCTTGGTTACTCAAATAAAAAAGTTTTAACTACATTATGAATGGGGATTGGCTTGAGTCTGTGACCAAGAAAAAGATTTAGGTGTGATATTAAGCAGTAATTTGAAAGTAGCTAATCAGTGTTTGGCAGCAAGGAATAAAGCTAATAAGACGGCATAAAAAATCACCAGTTTGTTACAAGAGCAAGGAAGGTATATATAAACTGAGAGAGTCTAGGTGGATAGGGGGTCTGAGTAATAGAGATTGTGTCACAAGTTTTGGGGCCTTATTTAAAGAAAGGACTTAGATTATGCTAGAGAGAGTGCAACATGAGCACAAGGATGATTTTTTGGTTTGAGGGTAAGAGCTTATGAGGAGAGGCCTGAAGAGTTTAGGAATAGTTTTCTGTAGAATAGGCGATTTTCAAGGAGACATGATCAAGTCTAGCAAAACTTTAACATCTATGATAATACAGAGACCAGTAAATTCTTCATAGAAGAGCACGACGGGAGAACAGGGGGCATAACAAGAAAATTAAGAAGAAAGCATGCATCTTTGATACTTGCCAGAAGAGCAATCCTTTCAGCAATAGGGTGTGTGAAATTTGGAAGGGTTTGCCAACAGAGGTCTGTGAGTGTGACTCAATTGCAACATTTAGAAAAGGGTTGGATAGGTATATGGATGGATTTGGGTATCATGAAGTGAATTTAGCCGAAGCCATAAGGCAGGTCTTTAGTACATGTAGTTATTAAAGTTAGATGTTGCATGTTGTGGACCATAACTTAATTGTTAAGGTGTGGGAATGGTTTGGTTTGGATAACATGTATCATTTTTTTTTGACTAAGCCAAATTGGTGGATTTTTAGTTAGCAGTAATTTGACAAGCCTAGGGTGCTTTTGTGGATTTGCATGAGCATATTTGGTTAGTGGTTTGACTGGGTCCGATAGGCCCATGTGGCTTCTACTGTCTCTATATATCCAATGTTCTAAAAAATGAAAGTAAGTGAAGAAGAGGTTAAGAAACAAATTAGGAAAAGATAAATCTGAAAGTAGTAAGAGTTACGATATCTATGATGCTAATTAAAATAGTTACTAATCCTATAGGCATTTTTCATTACAAAGGAAATATTTAAAAAAGATGAAAAATAGGAAAAAATAAAGTTCATTATTATGCTAATAAATTTCATTTATGAAAAATTAAAAATTTTCATTCCTAATTTCTATTAAGTAAAAAATTACTTGATTGTTATAATGTTAAGCGAATTTTGTAACATAATAAATATTCTGTTCAGCTCTTCAAAGATATGCAAAGATATCTAACTTAAATTTAAAGAAAAATACTTTTTTTTATATATGTTGCTCCATTAACCAATTTGATTTTTGGATATCAAAAAGCCAAAAAGCCAGAGCCAGTTTTATGGTCAAAAGTCCAAAAAAGCCAATAAGCCAAAATGTGGCTTTTGTGCAACCTCCAAAACAGGAAACCACAACTGCTGCGAGATCAAGATGGAATTTGAGAGACAAGCTTAAAACATCAAGTGTTATGCCTGGAACTCCCCATAGGATTTCTATAAAAGACCTGCTTAAGAACGTTGATGGTCGCATGACACAAGTCACAACATATTTATAAAATGATAAGGATGGTAAATTGCTGAGTAACAATTGAATATAATACGCCTATTGCTGTTGGCTTGATATGTTTGCAGGATGATGAATAAGAATGCTGTACGCGGAATTATTGCCTAATCTCTTCCTCCTCAAGGACAGATCGGGCGAAAAGAAAACGAGGTGGAAAATATTAACTATGCAAAACCTTAGTCACTACTTGCCTAAAGCAACCAAAGGCCCAAACAACAGGGAAAGAAAAGAGCTTTGAATCCGATTGATTTAGTGGGGCAGTATCTTGATGATTTTGCTACTTCGCGTTATGGCAACATCTGCCCTGCAGCCTTCACTGTCAAACTCTCAGAGTGGGTTACGGTTAGGTAATAGTGGAGGGGAAGTACCAAGCTGTCAAGCCGAGGATTTGGAGATAATAAGTGTGATATGTTGCATCGAATCTTACTCCTCCACATCAAGACACTGAAGGTGATGGGGACTGAGTCTGAAAGTGACCCATTTATGGTGAGTAATTTACCCATTTGGAACAAACTTTAAGCATCTCTTGTATTATATATATATAGTCTATATATATATTATATAATATATATTATAATATATTATAGTATATTATTATATATATAATAAATATATATATATATATAATATAATATATATATATATATATAGTAATATAAATTATATTTTATTATACTGTATTTATCAATTAACATAATGTTCAAATGAAACTTAAAAAGATTTTAAAATATCATTTTCTAAATATTTTGAAACGAGGCCCATATATCCAGCAAACACCTCTGGAGGAGAAGTTGGGACAAACCTTGGATAGCTGGGCTGCAGTAAATGTTCACCACAGTCCACAGTACTAGGAATCTGTTTCCGTGTGAATACCAGAAGGTCTGGGTGGACTTGTTTTAGAATTATAATACCCATTGTCAGCTCAGCGGCCGTGGAAGGTTGTTTAGTCAAGGCTCTGACATTCAAAGAGGGCAGCCATGGCATGCAGCAATTTTGAAAAATTTATCTTTCTTAAAGGGAATATGACCCTATTCAGAATGCAAAAGGAGAGCGAGAGGATGAAGAGATCTACAGATAATTGAATAAAGTAAAATCTTTCTCATTTTTTGTTATATATAGTTTGCATCTGCATTAAAATTTAAAAAAATTCATCTTTACCTTGTCTTTATTCTTATATTTCTTTTTTGCGCTCCTAAATTGTGCTTTAAAAAATTGAATTTGCAGATCAATGTGGCGTTATAGTTTGCAGACTAATTGTTTTGAAAAACTGATCTCTTTTGGCCACTTGCGGACAAGTTTTCCCTTGCGCTTGTTGCATTTGCGCTCTCAAAGTTTAAATTTGCTTGCTCACCCTGATATATATACTATATATATATTGTATATAGCTTTGTTTAGTGTAGGTGGTTATTTTTATTTTTTATGTGAGTATAGTAGTGTTTTATTATGATTGTTTTGTTATGGGGGGTTTATATGGATAGTAGTATGGGTGTGGTTTTGTTGTATGTATAAATATATAATATATTATATATATAGTATATATATATTATATATAGTTATATATATGTAATATATATTATATATATAGCAGTAATATTTATAGGCGGTATATATAAATTAGGTTAATAGATATAGTACTTAGTCATATACTATAATATAATATATATATAGTAGATCTAATAATGTTTATTGGTTATTTTTTTTATTAATATTATTTTATTATAGCTACTATTAAATAATTATATATATCATATATTATGCAAATATGTATATAATAATAATAATTCTTTCTTTATCTTCTTTCTATTTTTCGGTCATGAAAAATTAAGGATTTTGCTACTGATTACATATAGATTATGGTTAGCTAGTATATTAGGCTATATATATATAATAAAATATAAATATATATATATGATAGAGCCAAGAACGTGAAGAATTATATTATTATATATATTCTTTATAAATCGTGATAATGGTGAATATGCGACTAGCGAGCTCAAGACTATCGGGTTGCACAGCGAAGCTACAGGCTACACGTTGCCCGGAAATAAGTGTGAAATATTCGCTATGTTTGCTGCTTCAACTCGAGCGCTTAGCTATACGAGCTTATCGTAGACTTTGATATCACGGAGCACGATTCTTTGCGCACAGCTTTTTTGCCCAGTCTTTCACCGGTACATGTTGAGAAAAGTGTCCGAAAATATAACAATTCTGGCAAGAGCTGGAGATTATAGTCGAGACTCCTGGGAAAGATTGTCAGGTTTCGCTGATTCTTGGAACCGGATAACGTGCTTTGTCCTCAAATTTCAATTTCCCTGAAATTCCAAACTATTTGTTGATAAGCCGAGTCATCATAGAAAGTCAGTTAAAACTAAAGATGAATTGAATGAAACCGTGGAATCTGTTATCCGCATAGATACTGTGTCACCTAGTTGGACGGATACCCTGAAAGGTAATTATAATTGTAAACCCCAAAATACTAAACAACGACAGTCGAGTGTCGAAATGTAGTCCCCCAGATAATTCATATAATGGTAGTCGTTACTTTCGCGACAATCGTCGTAGTCTACAACAACAAACTAACCGATCTCAAACTCACAATAATGATTACACAAGTTCGAACACCCCCCGATCTGATCCTGAAAACCGAAGAAGAACGGTGTGTGAGTATTGCGAAAAGATCGGACATCCAATGAATGAATGCTACAATTACCTAGGTATTTGTAGTTACTGAAAGAAAAAAAAGGTCATATAAGAGCTGAATGTAGATCTTCTAAGACACTTCGTCATCTCCCCAGAATACCATAGGGTGGTATGTCCGTTTTGTCGTGGACCTCATCCTGGTATTAAATGTTCATATTAAACACCCCGGAAACATATTGACAACCGTCGAAATTCGATGTAACCTAGATCCCACAGAGAATATATCACTGGGGCGATAAAGAAGGTGTCTCCTCGAATTACCCACAAAAACACCAAGCATTCACCGTCACCCCGGAATGATAGCCATTCTCGTCCTCAACGGCGTTATTTAGACCCCTGTGAATGTGATTGTGTGGCTGTAGGAGCGTGAATTTCAGCGAGACTTACGTCTGGTATGAACGCAGATTATATCGGGTTATGCAGGGGAGCAGTTTATTCTTGGAGAGGACGGTGTAGGACAGTTGTGCTGAAGAACAGGAACCTCCATCACAAGTGTCAAAATTCGGGTAGGTAAGAAGAATGGGTAATTTCAAGCCTGGAGGACTATTCAAACGTAGGACGGGGTGTATTGCTAGGGGGATGCATAGTCGCCTTAGCAAAAGAAATGAGAAGATGAGACAACTTATCCTTTGCTAGGTGAGTCACCTCACGACGATCCAGTTTGTTAAGAGCACACTGCTCTAAGATTTCCTTCTCCAAATCAAAGAAAGGAGAGTGGACAGACGAGACAGTATGTTGGAACAACAAGAAGGGGGTATTACACGTGGTGTGGAGAGGACTCCCATATTGTGAAATAATTTGTGGGAATCTACAGTATTTTTGGGGATGGCCAAATTTATGGCATTTGAAACACCTCCTTGGGAAGGGGAGGTAAGTCCGGACTATGTGCATAGTAAAGCCTAGTTTAACTTTGGTTGGAAGAAATGGCACACTGAAGTTAAGTAAGAGACGAGGATTTGACATTGATGGATTCTTCCTGTGAGAGTGGAACCCATAGATATTTGTGATCGGCATATTTCGTTGTTGAATATGAACAAGGATATCGTCCTTTGTATCCAAAAGGAACTCCGGAGCGTATATGGTACCTTTCGACGTAATACGGATATTGACAGGTTTGGAGATGATAGAAATTTTCCCCAAACGGGAGAAGACGGTAATTGGCTTTGCGTACTGGAGGCGGTACGGACCAGGAGGGAACCATTCCTCATTTGTGTTGAATAGACCTCACGAGTATGGAGATGCATCCAAAACGTCACTGAGGACAAGGTGACTATTAGCCTTCAGAGGTTGGGACATAGTGGAACTTAAATAAAAATAGAGGATAAGACGTAAAACCCGGGAGGGAGTCCCAGCAATGGAATCGATGTTTGGGACTAGAGGCTGTGAAATAAAAGTACCAACCAGCTCATCGACAAGGGCGTCAAGGCCCCTATTGGTCCTTGATCCAGAGATGGCCAGGGAGAGGTCGGTTTGGAAGCTCAACAGATGGTGAGGTTTACTTTTCTTTGGAACTGTATTTTTCTTTTTCAACTTCATAAAAGCAAATGCTCCAAGAACAACCACATCTCAATAGATAAGCACAAATACAATAAAACTAATTATGAATATAAATAATAAATGGCTAGAGAGCGTGACCGCGGAAACTGCGCCCATCACACGCCTTGAGGTATAAACCTCCTCCCCCAAAATTCCACCCCATGGGGTGGGCTGTGCGTGTGGGCTCGTAAAAGCACCCGGAACTCAGAGCCCAATCCCTAAGAAGACAAAACAGTAGCCGTGCACCACACGGATAAGACGCGAAGCACAAGATTAAAAACCCAAGTGCGGGACAGGCTCCTTGGCGGCTAGCCAAGGTTTGGGTCTCCTTCAATAGGCGGCACGGAGAAAGGCGAGAACAACCGGTTTTTGACCTGTACCCTCACTCACAGGGGAAGGAGAACAAGATGGGCATAAGATAAGCAGAGAGACAACAGGACGATAGATACCAGGATTCAGGGGAAAACTGACGAGACTCCCATAAGAGAGCATGAATACGTAGGGTAATACAGTATGTAAACAAAAAAAGGAGAATGGTTACAAACTGGCAAGGGATGGTTAATAAGAACAGGATTCATAAAATACAAAAAACAATGATAGCAATAAAAAAAATAAAAAAATAATAATAATAATAATAATAATAATAATAATAATAATAATAATAATAATAATAATAATAATAATAATAATAATAATAACAAAAACTAAAATAATAAGATACTATAAAACAAAGGAGATGTAGGAGAATCACTGAAGAAAAAAAGGATTAAGCCGAGGGAAGTTAAATATAAAACAATAATAATAAGTGAGAAAAGTAGGTACACAAGATGAAAAATTTATTTATTGTATAAATCAATCGGTATATAAATTATTCAAGGTAAATGATAATAAATATTTAATTGCATGTACATTTTCTGTTTATTAGTTAAAAGTATGACAACAAGAAAAGAGAGCAGAGTGCAAACTGCTGAAATGAATGTATTGAGAGCGATGGCCGGAAAGACCAGGAGGGATAGAGTGAGAAACGAAAGAATTAGAGAAGGTATAGGAGTGATAACTATTATTAACAAAGTAGATGTAGCAAGACTAAGGTGGTGGGGACATTTGGAGAGGATGGAGCGTGGCAGGGTGGCCAGGAGAAGGTGGGACTGGAGACCGGAGGGAGGCAGACCAAGGGGAAGACCACGAAAGAGATGGAAGGACTCTGTAGAAGATTCGGCTGAACGAAACATCAAATGCATCTATGACCAGCTGATCGAAGAATGGGTCTTGGAAGATAGAGGGTAGTGGAAGAGGAGGCTGGCTGTGCTGACAGGCTCATGAGCCTTCCTGGGAGCGGATGTAAGTAAGTTATAAGTAAATCTGCAAAGTTGTTTTTTTTTCTAAGCCTTTCAACGGTGCAGAGAGCAACAAAGAATTCAGAAAGGAATAAGAGAGAAATTAATGTCATAAACCGGAAAGGAAGGAAAAGAATCAGAAATAATGGATGTTTTTAGAAGGATGAAAGATGGAACTCCCTGACTTAGAAAAATAGACTAAACTAACAGGAAAGGTATTTAAAGTAATAAGCGGATTGAACTATGAGGAAATATGCTTTTGTGGAGAAAAATATGATTAAAAAAAGTAATAAACTTTTCCTCTCCCAAAAAATTGATTTCAGAATCCCTGGAATTCTCTCTCGTTGATGATTTTAAAAGGGTCTTATCTTAAAACAGAAAATAATTGTAGGATTTCAAAGAAAAGGTTGAGTAACCTCTCAAAATTGCGACCCTTGTAACTTGGAAACTAGTCTCATCAAATTTTTATTACCCTAGTGATAAATTAATAATTTATGAAAATAAATTCTCTATTCTTACCAGACTTTCCTCTAATCGAGAAACTTGTTCAATATGTTTATCAGTCTCCAAATTTTCTTCCTCAAAAATCAAAGGCTCATCTTTTATTTCAATTTCATCTTTGACATCAATGAGTCTGTAAATTATTTCTTTCTGTGGAAAAGAGAAATTTGTAAATGATAAGTTTAATAATAATAATAATAATAATAATAATAATAATAATAATAATAATAATAATAATAATAATAATAATAATAATAATAATAATAATAATAATATTTTTTTTTATAATAATTTTTTAATAATAATAATAAATAATATATAATAATAATAATAATAATAATAATAATAATAATATAATATTTATAATATTTTTTAATAATAATAATAATAATAATAATAATAATAATAATAATAATAATAATATAATAATATAATTAATTCCTTACCGGAACTTCTTCCAACAATGAATTTTGTTCAAAGCTTTGACCAATGTTTCTGAAATCTTCTGAACTTTCTAAGAGTTCATCCTTAATTTCCATCTCGCGCTTAATATCCATAATAATCAATTCTAAATTTACTTTGCTAAAATATCTCAAAGCCGCCAAAACTTTCCAGCTCAATAAAACAATTAAAATGTTTATACTAATCTTTATTGAATGGTCGTTAATCTTTTCTAAATAATGAAGACAAAATATAACCTATACAAATGTAAGCTCTATAGCCAAAACTGATTCATATTTTCTTTATGTATTTATTTATTAATTTTTTTTGCTGCATTGATTTTTAATTGGGTTCAAAGTGAAAAATGGCCGAATGACACCTAAATTGAAATATTTGTAAAATGTGTTTACCCATTCTTCAAAAAAGTGAGAACTAGGGAGATTCTTTACATTTACTCAATTTGTAACATTCAAATTTACTTTTTTCTCTAACCTTCAACAAAGGCAGATTTCTCTATCTCCACAAAATATTTAGGATATTAGGCTAAAGACATGACCACCAGAAGATGGTAGAGAAAAAGGTTAGGTTAGGCTTAATTAAGACGACTACCAAAAGTTGGTAAAGAAAAAGGATAAGGATCAGGGGGATTTTGTTGGAAGAATCGAGAGAGAGAGAGAGAGGAGGAGAAGAGAGAGAGAGAGAGAGTAGAGAGAGAGAGAGAGAGAGGGGATGAGAGAAAAAAAAAAAAAAAAGAAGAAAAAAGAGAGAGAGAGAGAGGAAGAGAGAGAGAGAGAGAGAGAGAGAGAGAGAGAGAGAGAGAGAGAGAGAGAGAGAGAGAAAAAAAGAAAAAAACAGCTGTTTTATGAGAGAGAGAGAGGGGGGGGGAGGGAGAGAGAGAAGAGAGAGAGGGAGGGAGAGAGGAGGGAGAGGGATGAGAGAGAGAGAGAGAGAGAGAGAGAGAGAGAGAGAGAGAGAGAAGAGCAAAAATAAAGAAAAAAAAGACAGCTGTTAGAGAGAGAGAGAAGAGAGAAAGAGAGAGAAGAGAGAGAGAGAGAGAGAGAGAGAGAAGAGAGAGGAGAGAGAGAGAAGAGAAGAAGAGAAGAGAGAGAAAAGAGCAAAAATAAAAAATAAAAAACTTAAAAAGTATGAAATGAGAGAGAACAGAGAGAGAGAGAGAGGAGAGAGAGAGAGAGAAGAGAGAGAGAGAGAGAGAGAGGGAGAGAGAAAGAGAGAGAGAGAAAAGGGCGATAGAGAGGAGAAAGAGAGATATAAAGAGAGAGAGATGAGAGAGAGAGAGAGCGAGAGAGAGAGAGAGAGAGAGAGAGAGAGAGAGAGAGAGAGAGGAGGAGAGAGAGAGAGAGAGAGAGAGAGAGAGAGAGAGAGAGAGAGAGAGAGAGAGAGAGAGAGAGAGAGAGAGAGAGAGAGAGAGAGAGAGAGAGAGAGAGAGAGGGGAAGAGAGAGAGAGAGGAGAGAGAGAGAGAGAGAGAGAGAGAGAGAGAGAGAGAGTAGAGAAGAGAGCGAGAGAGAGAGAGAGAAGAGAGAGAGAGAGAGAGAGAGAGAAGAGAGAGAGAGAGAAGAGAGGAAAATGACCAAACAATATGAAAAGGAAAAAAAAATCATAACCCAATCAGAATAGAGTGTAAAGGAAAAAGGAAAAGGGGCGGGGATCCCCCACCCCCTTTGGAAGTAGAGTCATGAAACATTGGATGCAACGATATTGACACAAATAAAGAAGGCATGCCAAGTTTGAAGAGGATACGATGTCTCTAACACCTCCCTTGCTAAGGAGTGGTATTTGGGTTCAATTCAAGTCGATTGAAACCAAATAAATGACCCCCCCGCTGGGGCCATGGGGACTCAATCGTTCAGGAAAGTAACCACGGGAATCTCATTTTTGGGATGTTCTACCCCTGTTTGACACCCGTCATGATAGGTTTTTGATGAAGGGTAAACCGGCCATGGAAAACGCATGTTGGTGCGTTCTAAAACCGTAACTGTTGAAACGTCACTCTCGGCAATAGCTGCAATCGACTCTGTATACCTCCAAAACATACTGAGGCAACGACCGAGCTCGGCTTCAATAGCTCCAGAAACAAAATTGTTGTACAAGTGCATTAGAAAAGGGGGTAGGGGTAATATCTAATGCTAAACCATGCTAGGAGTGCTTCGATCCTATTATAAACCACGGGATTCAATTGTTAAACCCTGAAAAAGTACGAAATTTTTTATAACTCGGGTATATTCCGTCACATACAATATATCGTGCTAGAAAAGGCTAGAAAATGGGGGTGGGGTGCTAACTCATATAGGAAACAGCCTAACACTTATAATAACCACGACCAATGCCGACTCCCATACCTTATAACATAGGGGTAGACACCCCTATTAGGGGTATTCTATGACGTAGGATATGCCGTGTTAGAACGTGCTAGAAAAAGTAGGGTGGGGATACTAAACTCATACGAGGAAGCCATCCTAGCACCTTCTATTAATATACACCAATCGACTCCCTGTATACTTATAACATAGGGATAGACACCAATATTAATGTTGTATTCTATGATGTTGGATGTCATCCTACGAAGTGCTAGAAAAGTTGGGGCAATGTACTACGTCATGAAAGGAAGCATCCCAGCACCTTATAACCACAACCATTAGACTCCCTTACCTTAAACATAGGATCGAACCCCAAACTCGGGCCATCAGCTCATTATTAATACATTGCTAAGACGCTAGAACCAGCTCAGCAGCCTGGATCATCAATTTTGCCATCAGGTCCGATTACGATATGGGGGCTAAGCCTTTGAGTACTCCAGCATTATGGGAATGAGAAAACAGGGAGCTTTAAAAACTACGCTTGAAACGTTCTTTTTGGGAACGTGGATGGCCTAGTGGATAAGGCGACCGGTTACTGTTAACTCAGCGACGCGGAGTCCAGTGTTTCGAATCCCGCTAATGGAGAGTAAAATCTCCTTTGACTCATTTGTCTATTATTATTATTATTATTATTATTATTATTATATATATATATATCTTTAAATTTAATATTATATATATATATATATATATATATATATATATATTATATATATATATATAATATATATATAATATATAATATATACAGATAACTATAGTTTGTTCGAACAAGTAAGAGTGACATTGGTAGGGGGCCTGTTTTTTTTTTAATTAAGCGAATACCATAGGTAAACGCACAGCGGCTTTTATCCATGCATGTCATACCGCTCATTAAAGATTTGCTTCTAGTGCACACTGCACATGAGTGGTGCCATAGCTTTTTAGGCAAAGCTCACTGTGCAGCATGCATTAGAAAGCAAGCGCCTGCTGTGCATTACCCTATGGCATCTGATTAATAATATATAATATATATAATATATATATTATATATATATATATTATATTATATATATATATATATATATATATATATATATATATATAATATTAATATATAAAAACAATCTATCAAAATATTGTTTATATTTATGTTAAATATATATAAACATTGATGAACAATGGCTTTAATTTTTTTAATATTGATTGCATGCATTCAAATACATTCTGTAATTCAAACGAAATGGCAACCTCTCTTTAGATGTCCAATATTATAAATCAATTATCTTTTCTAAAATATTGATATCTGATAAGATTCCTAAAACGGACTATTACCATTTAATTAACTACGTTTTATGCAAATTTCATTGATAATCATTCAACGATTAGATATTGAAAGAATTTTTTTTTTTTTATTATCGTATATAAATAATCAGAAAAAATAGAGACTTTATTTTTAATTTTTTTATTGACATATATATATCATTTTAAATGGCATGATAATTGTTTAAGGAAGAGTACGAAAATTTTTTTATATCATTTTTGTATATTAATGAAATATATGGTAATAGTAGCGCAAACACCTTCATCGCCATTTTTAATAAAAATCATAACAGATAACAGTCTAAAAAAAAATATAATGTAGAATAAAAAAAAAAATGAAAAAAATGACGTCTTTAGGAAAAAGTTACAAACAGGCTCTCAAAGTTTGGAATTTTTCCCATAGGGTATATATATATATACTGTAAAAAAATAAAAAATCATAGGATAATAATACTAAAAAAATAATAAAAAAAAAAAAAAAATATACCTCGTCCTTTAGGAAAAAAGTTACAACCTCTCAAAGTTAAAAATTTCCCCTAGGCTTTCTTATAGGCCCTAAAAAAAAATTAACGGGCCTCATGTGCATTTTAGGGCCATCCTAGTTCAGGTTATGATAAGATTTGTTAAGTATACACAGATTTACTCTGTAAACTTAACAAAAATATCATAAACCATAACTTAGAAGGGGTAATTAGGGGAACGTGTAATCTGCATGATGAAAAATAAAAGTCTAATGCGAGTTTTAATAAACTTTTGGTAATTAAGTTTTTCCCCCCCCCCCCAGTTTCAAAAAAACCCCCAGGAAAAACATTTTTTCCCTAAAAAAAAAAAAAACTTTTTTTTTTTTTTTAAAAAAAATTCAAAACAATGCTTTTTCGATATTCCTAGAAGCAACGTTGAAAAAATGTTAATAAAAAATTGCCAAATTTAGATATTTTATAAGCAGCATTATTCGTTTTCATATATTTCTTTTTATATTCGAAAAATCAGTAATGTTATAAGTTTGGTTAAGTAGACACAGATTTACTGTGTATAATTAACAAAACTTATCATAACCTAAACTTAATAGGTTCTTAAAACAAAATTTAACAAAAAAGATTTTTGGTAGATTAATTAAATTTATAGCTATATGAGAGGTTTGGCACTACTGTTTTAGTACTTTTACATGGGGATGAAAGTTATATAAAAAAAAAATGATTATCGAAAAAAAAAGTAATTTCGTCAGAATCTGTTGAACCAACTATTACCGAATTTTGAATAGCTGCAACTTTTTTTCCTAAAGGCATCAAGTCATTTTTTCCTAAAGAGAGCAACAATTTTTGTTTTCATTATTCTTCTATGTATTATTTTTTGGAGTGCATACTGTGATATCTATAAAAGTCAGCGTGAAACGTTCCTGCAGATTACTATTACGTTTATAGTTTTGGTAAATAATAATGTAATGCAGAGGGGTGTCACCCCGTTTTATAAAAATCACAGGAATTATAGTAATTTAGCTAAAAAATAATAAAGAATAATGGAAAAGCAGAATCGCTGTAAGCCTTAGGAAAAAAATTTATAGCCTCTCAAAGTTTTAAAACCTCATAGACTTTTCATTTTTTATCCATCAAGCAGGTTAGGTCTCATTTTCAGGCCATGATTTGTTAAGTACAGTATATAAATCTTATCATACCGAACTAGGATGGCCCTAAATGAACATGAGGCCTATTAATTTTTTTTTATAAGCCTAGGGAAAATTTTAAACTTTGAGAGGCTCAAAAATTTTTTTCCTAAAACTTAAATAATTTTCTATTTTTTTGGGGGGGGGCTTCATATTAACTTTTTCCTAAGAGAGTGACGATGTTTCATTTTCATTATTATCTTTTTGAATGGCCTAATATCCTGTGATTTTTTATAAAAATCGGGGGTGACACCCTCTGCACTACTATTACCATAGTTTTAATACAATGTTACATAAATGTTAAGGCGTTTTAGATTGGCAAGTTTTTCTTTCTCAAATCGAAGAACGTTCTTGAGTTCAATTTGCGATGAAAAATCAAATGAACATTCTTCAGTTTTGAGGTTTGTTTACATTTTACAGCAGGCTGCGGGAGCCACAAAATTTTTCCGGTCCCGAACTCCCTCCAGCATTTTTTTAGAATTACCCCGGCTCTGACTCCGCTCCAGGCACTTGAAAAAACTATTTTTCCCAACCCGAATTACTACCCTTGAATATTTTAAAACATCTACGCTGTAAGGGCCTGTCAAGACTGTCAATAGTTTTAAGTATTTTCATTTACAAATAATGCCATGACTTGTTTAATGCAATAATCCTTTTTCCCCTCTATATTAATGACGTCTGTTCTTTAGGCATATTAAAAGTTTTTCAGAAAAGATAAAAGTTTTTTTTACAGCAAGTTAGTTTTTGTTCTGTTTTTCCCCCATTCTTGTGGAAGTATATATACTCTCTTACGGAATTTCCACTAAGAAATAATAGGAAAAGCATTATGTGAGTTTATATCCAATATGCTTTTATCATGATCACTGTAATACTGAAAAATACTTTAATATGCTTCTCATATTAAAGTATTGCAGTGGTTTATGTTTATTTCCCCCTTATCATAGATGCAACAATTAACATCAACATCAAGCAGAGATATGCAGACAAGATCCAGAAAGGACTCTTGTGAATAACAGACAATAAAAGATAAAACCCTACCTCCAAATAGGGTAGGTGCTCTATGATATTAAAAGCTCATCATCTGTTTGCATCTATTTTATGCAATTCTCTTGACTCCTTAATTTTAATATTTATTATCATTTATTAATTCTTTTTATTTATTATTATTATTTTTTTATCACTTTATTATGGCAGTTTATTATTTTTATATTATTATAAACCAAGGAAATTATTAACCGTATATATATTCCAGGTTTATTCTAAACTGATATTATATATTCCTCAGGTTTTAATTTGTGGTTCAAATTTTATTTTTGGGACTTTTATCCTGGATTTTTGAATTTTCTTTTAGGTCTACTTTTGTCAACTGTATTATCGGATCTTCATCGTTCCCGACCTTTGAGATTCAGATCTTATCAACAACTGAAGCTTAACAGGATTAAGTATTAAGAGAATAATTGGTTACTGAGCATGCTCATCCCACATTCTTCATATTACACCCTTGCTTCCATTAATTTTATATTTAATGGTGCCACTCTGGATGGTGTTTGCTGATAAATGAAAAGACACCTATATTTATATTGCTTTGTTTACAGTAAATTGGAACTGCGATTACCTTGTAATATATTTTTTTACATTTATAATAAACTTAAAAATGGCAAATATCTTTCATTGTTGGTCTGCCCGAATCCCTAGTGTGCCTGAATCGGTTGAAACTTGCTTACTAATCCACAGATACAACAGACATTAATTCCCTTAAAGTTGGCTTGAACCGTTAGTTCATACTAGCCTAATATTTTGAACGTTACATCTCATTC
>JABUQX010040334.1:0-17500 GCA_015478945.1 Trachelipus rathkii
TAAACAAATAAATAATAATTAACATAAATTATAATACACCATAATATATATTAATAATATATATAGTTTATATAATATATATAAATATATATATATAAAATATATACTTACCTAATAATAAATATATATATTTATGAAATCAATATCAGTGCGTAACGCCTCTTTGCATTGTGCAACGACCCTTCTCCAACATATATCAACATATTTCTAATTATATTATGTCAAAATTCCAATTACGCACTATACATATTCTATATTATAATAAATTATATATATATATATAGATATAATATAATAATAATAATATAAATATACTATAATATATAATATATATATATATATATAATATATAACGCATATTATAGGCTTCATTTTCCTCTCTCGTCAAATATGCAACGTTTCTTTAAAACGATATACGGGGCATATGACGAAAGATTTTAGAAGTGGAAATAATTTAACATTAGCTATATAGAAAATTCGTGCAAGTATGTCTTAACTACTTTGTGAAAAATAACATACAAAAAAGAATTTCGTTTTAAATTTGTATATTCTTTAAGCTCCAATTTATAAATTGCAAACTTCATTAAATAAAAATCTTCAATTGAAAGAATAATATATTAATAATATTAAATATATTATATTATATTATAGATATAATATAATATATAATATATATATATATATATATATAATAGTAATCATAGAAGTATATAATAGTTATAAATATAGATAAATATATATAATATTTATAATATACTATATATAATAATAATTATATTATTATAATATATATTATTATTATTATAATTATTATTATTATTACTTTTAATTATTTTACTATATGATTATTAATATTATTAATTATTATGAATTATTATTATTATTATGTATTATTATAATATATATTATTTATTTTTCACATATATTATTATTATTATATTATTATATAATTATTTATATATTATTATTTTTATTATTATTATTATATCTATATTATTATCCTCTTGTCCCCAAGATTGGATAAGTTGTGTAGCACACACCGGACAGAAATATAGTAGAAGAATAATGACGGTAAATCGGAAAAGAAAAGCCCAGTTCTCAATACCGCCCCCTGTATACCTTAATTAGACTCGTCGCATCAGAAAAATCCACCCTTAGGCTTCACGGACTGCCACGGACCCTCACTGTGGCATCTCGTCACTGTGGAGGTTCAATCCCCTGACAAAACAGGCAACCATTGTACCCCCTTATAAAACCCTCGCCATTCACCTCACTATTAATGGCACCTTCTTCTCCCTCTCCAAAACTCAGCATTCCTCTCCTCCTAGGCAATTCCTGTTTAACTGGACTCAATCCACTTTCTTACGCTCTCCAAACGTTCGATTCCAACTCACTCGACTACGTATTACCACCCGTTTAACAAACCGAACTATTCATTCCATCCTGTCCACTTGACCAAACCATCTCAACTATACGTCCGCTTTTATTCTCTCATTTATACCCTTTCTTCACACCACACAAGCCCGCCTCATGGCGCTTCATTCCCCTCCATTTTATCAATTTCATCTCCAACGCCAAACACACCCTGAAAGTTGCCATCGAACCACAGTACAGACTATCATAATGCAGTTAGATATATCCGCCCACCGTGATGCAAAGATCGTAGTGATTGTGCGCAACCCAAGGTTGCACGAACCTTGGTAGAGGTAAGCCCATGTAGTAAAACGCACGTGGTTATTCCCTCTACTACCCTGGGACTAGATATCGACAATGTCCTTTTCCGTACAGCTCACTCATGCTCATCCGATACGCCTAGGCCAGGTCATAAGACCGATTCACTACCATATGCAATTAGTTACCCCAGTAATACCACACTAAAACGTCCCGCGAATCCGCTGACGCTAAGTCGGGCGTGGTCTTCTGTCTACCATTCTAACCACTATGAGAAGGTTACGCTCTCACGGTAGATGCCCCCATTCCCAGTCGTCTGCCCATCGTCTCTATCTCACGCGTACCATCCCCGACCAAACCACTGTCCAAGATATCTACGTTTAGGAGACATCGCCAACGAAAGCTGACAGCTAGTCCCGTCTCTCCACCAAGTGATCTTATATAGCACGAACGCTCACACTTCCTACCATCACCAAACGTGTACTTAACTACAATCTCCGATTCACCGTTCCCTTTCACCATCATATATCCTTAAACCATTATTCAAAACTCATGACACTGTGTGTTCCAGGTTTGATCACCATCCAACATAAGCCCTTCGCAGCCGAGGACTGTCTTCTACTGCACAGCCATAACGCTGGCGTTTAATCTCGCTTCTACCTATTCAAACCACTCCCTTTACACACACCTGCTAAATCCACTCTATCAAAATATGCGTGCCATCTCTATTACCACATTCGGTACACACTTGAGACACAGCTTGAGTTTCGACTACTCATCTTTGTATAACGTGAAGTCACTTATAGAAAATAATCAAATCTCATGTAAGTCTCTACCGCTACGTACTTGTCTCCAAAATCGCGCGCATAAATAATCCTAATGACTTCCTCAGTATAAGATCCATCTTTCCTTGAGAAAAAATGCCAAGATTGAAACGGCCTGTAAAAGTGTACACTTTCATTGACAATAAAGAAACTTAAAACAGAACTATTAATAACATTTATACCAATAGACAGATTTTCGTATGGAGCCATACAGATTTACTTTGATTTTCATTACAGATAAATCACTTGAAGCCACGTATTATAGTTAAAAATTGTGAAAACTATTAAAAGTTTGTAAGTAACCATTCCGATGACAACGTCAGAAGCAGAATCGCTGTTATTTCTACTTCAAAAAGGATTAAAACCTTTGCATAAGAAACAACCAATTGAGGCAAAATAATCTATAATTCAAAAGCCTAGAAAGGAATTTACCGTTCGGAGCCATAGCTGATACTTATGTTGATTTCATTACAGAGCAAATCACTTGGAAGCACCACCATTTTAGTTAAAAATTTGGGAAAACTACATTAAAAGTCTTATAATAACCATTCCCGACATGCACAACCGCACAAAAGACATATTTACTACATCAGAAAGCCCAAGAACGCTAGTTTCTTACTTATTTAAAAAAGTATTGCATGAACGATACTCATCAAAACACCATTCGACAAGAAAGACTTTCCGCCTATAGCAATGTCTTTACGAATCGAGAATAGACTATTTATTTTGGCATACAAGATTTTAAATAATAAAACTGCAATTGATAAATCACTGCATCAAAGATAAAAAAGCAGTGGACTTCATTTCAGTTAAATAAATTGCTAAAGGTGAAGCACTTACCCATAACTTTTTATAAACATGCTCTATACAGTCATCAATGCTCTCTTCTTTGAAACACATATCTCTCTCCACACATACACACACACACAATACACACACAACACACACACACACACACACACAACACACACAACACAACACCACACAACACACCACACACACAAACACACACACAACAGCACACACTACACAACCACAAACACAACATAATAGCATATATATATAATATAATATATATATATATATATATATATAATATATATAATATATATATATATATAATATATATATATAAGTATATATATATAAATAATAAACTATATATATATATATAACTATATAATATAAGTACAATCATATATACATATAATTATATTTATATATTAATATATATATATATATAATTATATAGTAATAAATATAATATATATACATACTATTAAATATATATATAATATCATTATATATATATTACTATACTATATAATATACTATACATGGGCGTAGCAGGATTTCATTTAGGAGCGCGCCCGGGGCAATCTTTGCAATATATATATAATATATACGGTATATATATAATAAACTATATATATAATATATATATATATCATCTGATATATATATACTATATATATACATAATATAACTATTTACGTACTATCAATATATAGTATAGTATATAATATAAATTAAGACACTATATGAGAATCTTGCAAAATTGACCAAACAGGTAAAATAACTTTCTTTTATTTTCTGCAATTTTTATCTTAATGTGTTGTCTGCATGACTAATGAATTTAATTACCTTCGAGAATTGATTTAACAAGCTTTGGCAACGCCAAATGCTATCGACATACTGAAAGTTTCTAGCGGGAATAATGTCAGAAAAGAAGATCCAGCGAGATATCAAAAGGCACTAAAGAACTGAAGTTGAGTTTAGCCAATAGAAAAACGGAAAACACATTAACTTTAGAAAAAATAATATAATACTGTATATCTAATTAGTAATACTACTTCATTATCTATCGATTGATGTATTTTTCAGTTTTCATCTACTACTGAAACCTTTAAGAAACGTCGATCTGTCAAACTATAAATAAGTTCATAAATTTTCATTTCGCCAAGATTTAGGGGGGGGACAACAGCTGCCAAACCTCCTTGGCCCCCCCCCCTGCCTACCGCACCATGTATATAAACTATATAATAATATAATATATATTAATATAATTAAAATATTATATATATATATATATATAATTAAAAAAAAATATATATACTATATATATATATATATATATATTAATATAGTATGATATATATATATAATATATATATATAACTAGATCTTTATATATAATATAATATATATATACTAATATATATATTGTGTGTTAGTAAAATGTAAAATGCACACTACCAAAATATTTTAGGACGAGCCGGCGCGCTTATATATAATATATTTATATATATAGATATATATGATATATAATAATATATATATATATATATATATATATATATATATATAATGATATACTTTATATATAAATATTCAGTTTATATAATATTAGATACTAATTATTATATTAGCTACGCTAGGTGTACCATGATAATACACCTACTGTTTCATTATCTGAGTTGTTATAAAGAATTACCCTCCGTATTATTGTATCACCGTGATGGAAGAATGATAGGTAAAAGCTGAGTAATCGTGATCCTATTATAATAATCTCGATACAATGAGTTCTATAAGTGAATTGAAAATATATCTATTATGTCAAACGAAGGCTAAGAGGGTAGGTAGGTTATTAAGGTAGAATAGGATGTCTGTTGTGCTCAATTAATTGGCCGGATAGTGTGATAAAAGTATTTGATAGTACGTTAAATTAAACTGCGAAACACGTTACTCAGCTAATATCATTCATACGTAACAAGTAATAAGGGTTTACTTGTTTACGATTCGCATTGAGTATATATTACAATACCTTGTTAAAAAGTAAAGAAGAAAATATTAATGCATTCTTGTACAAATGTCGGACATACTTGACGAATTTAAATTATCTATCTAAGCACTCCTAATGGTTTTGTTTTACTAGTATATTATATAAAATTACACTGAAAGTATGGGGAAAAACCTGTATAAACTAGAATGATATATCAGCTTTGCTGACGACAATCATAATAGTTGATCCTTTACTATCTCATTTGTGACATGAGAAAATGCAATTCTCTAGTAATATATGCTATTAGAATTAATGTTGTAAGATGGAGATAGTAGCCGTTGTAACATATGGTCAATAATACTGATGACTGGCATTGCCACGGTTATGCGCGATCTTATAAAAAGATTATCCTAATGATTATGATTCTATAAGCAGAATAAGGAGCATATTGCGAGAACTATATAAAATAAGAGATATAGCGTGCGACAGTTTCAACTTCATGCCCATGTGTTCTGCGCCAAATGTCATGTGCTAGAAGATTATATTACATATGAAAGAGAAAGTGTTATTTAATTGCTGGAAGTTGAGCATATTTTTGACATGGTTCAGTGTAGCAATACAATTGGCATGTGAAGGTTTGCAGCACATTTGTATGTTTCATGAACATGAACAAGTACATGCAGAGGTGTTGTATCCATTCCACACACAGTTTGTCAAAAATCTAGCTTAAAAACCGATGTTAAGCCTCCGAATTTTTGTCACTCGTTAAATGCCAATTCAGAAGTACCTGTACTTCTATGACCATTATTATTATTTACTGATTAATATAAAATTCATATTAATCATATATATTATATATATTATATTATATATATATAATATTACATATATTTAAAAATGAATGTATATATATATATTTTCTATGTATAATATTATTAAGTATTCTGTATAGTTAAATAAACAACATTATGTATATCTATACGTTATAATTAATATATATATATATATATATATTAATTAATATATAGTATATATATAATATATATATATATATAATATATATAGATATATATATATATATATATATATATATATATATATATATATTATTATGTATTATATTATTATGATGATGGATCAGATTAAATCGATAACTCTATATAGCATACGGTATATATATAATTACGGTAGGTAATGAATAATTATTATTAAGAACATAGCTTGGTTCGGTGTAATCACTCGTGAATGTGTTCTGCGTGAGATATTCTGAGAATACCATTCTTGGAGCTGCTACACAAAAACATAACATTGTAAATCTCTTTAATTGTATCTACCGATTCATTTAAGTATACTCGAATTCTTTTAGACGTTATATATATATATATACTAATCGAAAATAATATTTACTATATTTATTCTAATCTTATTCCCAAAGTTAGTTCGTGTTAAATGTACAATAATATATTCTCTCGTGATAGTTCATCGCGTGTATATAGCGTTTGCAATTTTCGGATCTTCATATGAATTCTATATTATAATTAAAATGAAAACTTTAGGATTGAGCTGAGCTACTACGCATCTTACGTAGTGAGCTACCTAATAATATCATGTTAAGATATTATCAGACAGGGCAGATAGACATATAATTATAGACTCATATGTATTATTACTCAGTATCTATATTGATTCATATATAAAAGTAATAGTGTCTATTCTTTTTCAAGTAAAAAATTATATATCTCTGTTAACTCGATAAATCTTGAGTTATATCTCGAGCGCTCACGCAACTTCATAATAGTTGCCTTGTAGGCCTTGTAATAATTGGGCAGCTATTGTATACTATATACTTAGCTGTATACCTTTGAGTGAGTGCGAGTATTATCACATCAATTAATTCTACGTTATATTCTTCACAACAGGTCTAAATTACCGCTCACAAATAATAAGATTATAGTGATTCTAATTATTATATGGTCCAAATGATGTGTATCTGTAGATACTTAGGCTCCTCAACGTATAAAAAAACTAATAAGAGATCTAGTTGATATGATGACAATGTATTAGTATGAGATGGTGTAAAGACATAAATGACCAAGGGCTTGTCTTAGTTCAAATCGTTACCTTCAGTACTCGATCAGTAGATATGATAAAGGAGAAGAAGAGTTTACTCAAATTTAGCGATGTCAAATAAACCAATAATAAATCAATCTAGATATTTATTTATGTTTAAAGGGGGGGAATATTAAATATTCATTATTGGTTTATGTACTTATGTCAACTACCCGAAAAACATCTGCCTGCACTCCTCAGTCGCATTTCTTGTAGGCTTTCTTTGAAATCATCCTAAAATATCCCATGCTCTTGTTTTTCAAACAATCTCGTATGAACACCTCCATTGAATGAGATCGTACCTAATTAATAACTAATACTAATCTAAGGGCAATTCTCTGGAGTTTGTTCCTATACATCGTGCGGCTTAAAGCATCGTAATTATTTTTAACTTTTAAAATTAATTTTTGAAGTCATTTGAGTCGATATTTCATTTCACGACAGTCATCATCAAGGAAAGAAAATTAATTTTATTTTTATTTTAATCATTTTAAGTTGTTTTTTTTTTATAGTTCATTAAAATAAAGTTAAAATAAAAATTATTATTACTGGTAATTAAAAGTCAAATTGGTATTGATGAAAAAAAAAATGTAGCAATAAAACTGTAAATAAAAATAATAAAATATATAAACATATTTGCTTAGGTTTCCTCTCATATTAAATTTCGGGATGTTTATCATTGTAAAAAGAAAAAAAAGCCAAAACAAAATTAGAAAGTAAAGTAAATAAATAAAGAAATAAATAAAACAAGAAAATTTTTAATTCATTGAATAATAATTTTAATTTTCGTTTTCTCACCTAAAAATCTTTTTATTTTTTTTCGAAAGTTCTTCCCTCCTCGCCTTTATTCAAGAAAAGCAAAGCTGCCTTGTCTGTCTCGTCAAGGGCAAAGCTCAACACCTATTAATAATTATAATAATAAATAATTAATTATAAATAAATTGTTATTGATATTAAATTATTTTTTATTTTTAAATTATCATAATTATTATTTTGACGAATCATGTTGAAGAGTGGATCCTAATATGTGGCTGATTTATTACAATGTGGATTCTTATATCTGAATGATTTATTAGAATCTCCATAGCAATATCTGACTAACTCTTATTGCGATGGAGAGTTTGATATCTGATTAACTCTTACCGGGATGAAAATTCTTATATTCGAGTGACTCTTACAACGATATGGATTCTGATTTTTGACAGACTCACTGGGATGGGGATTTTGATATCTGATTGACTCTTATTGGGAAGGGCACTCTTATATCTGACCAACTCTTACATCGATAGGAATTCTTATATTTGACTGAATCTTACTGGGATAGGAATTCTGATATCTAACTAACTTTTATTAGTATGAGGATTCTGATATGTTGCTAATTTACTGAGATAGGGATTATAATATCTGGCTGACTTTTACTGGGATGGAGTTTTTGATATCTTACTACCTCTTATTTATATTGGGGATAGGAGTTCTTACATTCAAGTGACTTTTACTGGGATGATGATTTTGATATCGGTCTGTCTCTTTTTAGGATGGGGATTCTTATATCTGAATTTCACACACATGGGGATTCTTATATTTAACTGAATCTATCTAGGATAGAAATTCTGATATCTGACTGACCCTTCCACCAATGGGAATTTTGATATCTGGCTTCCTCTTGTTGGGATTGGGATTCTGATATCTTACTAACTCAAATTAAGATACGAATTTTGATTTCTGACTGACTCTTACTGGAGCAGGAATTAATTATTCGAATGAATCTCACACTGATCTAAATTTTGATATTTAACTGAATCCCACTGGGATGGGGACTCTAATATCTGACTGATACTTACTGGGATCTGGATTTTGATATCTGAGTGACTCCTACAGGGACGGGAATTCTGATATAAGACTGACTCTTACAAGAATGGAGAATCTTAAATCTGACTGACTCTTACACAGATGGGGATTCTGATATCTGACGGGATCTTTCTGGGATTGGGATTCTGATATCTAACCAACTCTTACAGTATGGAGATTTTCATATCTTACTGAATCTTACTGGGATTGGGAAAGGGATTCTTATATTTTGATATCTGTCTTACTAAAACTAGGATAGGGATTCTGATGTCTTTCTAACCCTTATACCTATTAGGATTATGATATCTGATTTACTTTTACTGGGATGGGGATTCTGATATCTGACTTATAATGATGATTGGTATAAAACCTATTATATTATATCCTTTAAATATAATTATCTACCTTAGAACCTTATTATATATATAGGATATATTATTTAATATGTTTATATATTATCTGAAGAGTTTAAATTAACTACTATATCTTACTATCAATAATAATAGAATTTAATATATTTTATTAACTCTTCTATAATAAAACTACTATTACCAGTATAAAACCTTATAAATCCTATAATATCCTTATGACCAATTTATTTATAAATACCCAATATTTAGCTCTCTAATACCTCCTTTAAATGTGACGGAATCAAGTCACCCAATAATTTAATATCCTATTACTAATTATATGTAATTATTACATATGAAATTAAAAATAACATTATACTATAATGATAAATATTACAAATCACATAAAACACGGAAATGAACAATCGTAAAAAATATGTATACTATTCCCTTTATATGTTACCTCTGCATATTTTAACATGTATTTTCAAATGTCATATTATCTTCCATCTGCGTTTAACTCTATTTTTTGTAATACTCTAGTTATTAGTCGTGCCTTCTTTCGCCGCCTCCTGAGGCAAGAGAAACGAAGCGACTCGAAATCGTTTGAGGACTAAAATATATATAAATTCTTAAATGGCTCTTTATTCGTTAGTCATCCTATTTAATATTAAATCAACTATTATTTAACAATACAAACCACATATCCCTTATACTCTATATATATTATTTATATATATAATATATATTCCCACTTACTAATAATATCATTTATTTATCTATTCCAAAAATATTAATATATTTTTAATACACCTAAATAAATTCAATCAATATATAACCTATAAAACTACCTTATTATATACTTAATTATCTTTACAAATGAGTGTTATTATCAAATACCTTTGTGCCCACAACTTGAGTTCACAGCTAAATAATACCGTTATTATGATGATAAAGAATATCACCAAATGATCATTCACTATTACCGTACCCTATGTAATAAACTTATTATAAACCAACTAACAAATTACCTAATACCTCAAGTATAATATATAATATAAGTTACCCCTAAATACTACTACTAGCTCTCGTTCTTGAGCATTTACCTGCCGAACTGTCCTATAATGAATTACGGTAGACCTTATGAGCGTTTAATCAAATTTCCAGCATATAACAACACATTCCGACTTTATTATAATAATATCTTAATTATGATAACCTAGACTTATAGTGTATTATATCTCTGTACTTAGTGCGATCATCTGATTTGCCCGGTCTAGATGGGCGCTCTCACTGCCACTAACAGAAATGGAGATATAGATAAGTTATCTATCTTTTTAAGAGTTGGAGATATGTATCCCTTATCACACCTTGACTATGCCCTTTAGTAGTTATGTGCAATGCTATGAGAACAATATTACCTTCTCCATGTTTAAATTACCCTTAATTTAGCTAACTACATAAAGATTTTCCTTATTTAAATAACCTTAATTTATTAAATTATAAATAATCCAAAGAAATGTATTCACAAATAGTAATATTCCATCTAATAAATACATAGTAAATAACAATAACATCATTTGCCTTTTTATTTCACATAATAAATATTATAAAATACTAAAATAAAATAAACTTATTAAATATTATTTTAGTGAAAAAATTTAAAATATTATAATTATCTCACACACACAGTTAATTTATTTATTATTAATATTGTTATATATATATTTAAATATATTTATAGAGTTATATATTTATAATGCCAGCTTTGAATATAATATAAAAGGATAGGACCATAAAGGTTAGGTATCCACCGATAAATATACATTATTATCCTAGCTTATTAATATTATATTATATCACCTCAATTAAATATTTATATATATATAAATTGAGATAATATGTTTATTTGATAATATAATATTTAAACCTTTAATACAAATACTCACATAATGCCAATGTTGAAAACAATTTGATTTTATTACTATTTACTATTTTATATAGGGATGAACTATGAAAAGAACCGTCACGACCTTTTTACAACCAAAATTTAAGATTTTTTTACTAATTCAAATCAGAGTACCAAAGAATAAAGGGCCTGCGACTCAAATGTCAGAATAAATCTGGAAATGGTATTTAGCATGATATAACATTTAAGAACCCTTCTTATCACGTGCATGAAAAATATGTATTTTGTTTATAATAGATTACAAGAATACGATGCATACTAAATGTACCTACTTAATTGATAGGATAGGTTATGCATTTCGACAACGTATCTGAACCAGTTTATGCATGGTAATAAATAACCTGGGAGAAATTTAGTTTGATAAAAAACATAAAAGTATTTGTTAATTCTGGTGAGATAAGATAATATAAGAAATCCTGAAGATGTAAAATCAAAATCAGCTATATTAAGACTTAAGAAGTAAAATATTAAAGTGAAAACTTCGATTTAAATTATGTAATGTATATAATTTTTAAATAATATAAAAGTCATTTTAGTAAAAATCTTTCTCGGTTCATAGATTAATAGTGGAGCTGTTATAGATAATTAAATATAATATCAATGTTGTAGATAGTTGGCTTATTGGTCCGTAAGTTGTGTACTTTAAATTAGAGAGCGGAGAAACTAACTATACACACGTAAGATGTTAAATAAATATTAACCACAAAAACAAACTAGATTAAAGGTAAATAGCAAAAATGTAAAATATGAAAAATATAATATAATTCTTTACCATGTTAAAGGTTCTGAAAGATGACTTTCCAATATATATAATGATCTAGATAATTAACATACACTTGACGATGTTATATGCGCACCACACAGTGCCTTGTAATTTGGTCAATGATTGCTCAATAGTGTACGAGAGATCAATATGTGTAATTTAAAATAAATGTATTACGTATGTGTAATTATTTAATTAATAATTATTTAGTTTGTGTAATTTAAATTATTAATTTAATTATTAAATTATTATTAATACATAAGTAATAATTTTAATAAAATAATTTTTTATTATTATTTTAAATATATTTTACATTATTTTAAATAATTAATAATATATTAAGATTATTCATTTATATATAATATTTAATATCAATCAAATCCATTCCACATCCCTAGAGATTGGGGAGATTATAATATAAAAGGTATAGTGTTAGCAATTAATAATAAAATGCCAAATAACTCAGAGAAAATAAAAATGGAAGTTTGAAAAAATATATGACACACTATAGTAATAATAACTAATATAAAAAGAATTAATAATAAATAATAGTCGAAATGAAATAAAATATACACGAGGAACATCACTATTAATAATATCTTGCATTTAATAGTTGAAAGTACTAATTCTTTGTATTGCAAAGGAATAAATAAATACAAAATATTCTAACCTTAAAGGATATGAATTTTTCATGGACACCTTAATTTAATAATACCATTACAAAAGTTATACGTATCCCAATAAATGAGTAAAGGCTAGGTATTTCTCTATATTACAGCTATATACCCTATAAGAACAAACAATATAAAAATATCACAATTGTAAAAACCTACATTCGTATCCTTAATTGGGTCTTTACAACAATAATAACCTAATATATTATATATATAATATATTATATTATAATATTTATATATATATAATTAATATAGTTAAATATATATATATATATATATATATATATAAAGTATATATATATATATATATATATATATATATATAAATTAATAAATATGATCATAATGACTATTCAAATCACTATATATGATACAAATATATCCCACCGTAAACAAATCATCATCTCATGCCTTATACAAAATTATACAAATAATATCATATCCTACCAAAACTAAATGTACTGTGATATGTGTGTTGCGCTAGATTGTTGTTACGAGGTCAGTGTCGCGCTATTGCACTCTGAATCCAAATCTACATAACTATGAACAACTTACATAATACACATTTAAATCTCTAAATATTATATATCACCTAAATAGTATAAATAATGGATCATTATAACAATTACGATCTAACACACAAATCTTAATATCTTGACCGTACAAGTCAAAACGACTCAACTTAAAAGCCTTTAATATCGAATAAACACGTTCACACTTCAAAGATCTACAAGATAATATACAACTAAAATATACTTAATCTCTAATACACACCTATTATACCACCAATATTTTTTATAGAAGAATATTTTAGGATACTCCTACTTACTATAAAGCGACAAAACAGCCACCACTATATATACTCAATCATCAAAACACACTAAAACTAACTATTCCTGGTCTACACCGAGGAAGCATCAAAAATAAAAACCTCTTGTGAAAGTGGCTAAGTCCTCCAAGGTAGCGTTGTTCCAGTGTGTTATACATGCCGATCAAACTCATATCCCATATCTACTATTACTCATAATCTCTTTGACACCCAGTATCTATACTTGCGCGCAAAAGCCCTACTAACAGTTAATTACGGGAGAGAGAGGTGCGTACCACATATCAGAACCTTACACGCAAATGTTATTGCTTGTCACAGATGGTAGCGACGGAGAAGTAAGTATTTTGAATGTTTGCTAAAGTTATGTAGGCTCTAATAATGGTGTTTGTGAAGGATTATTTCTAATAATTCACTTATTAAATATGTCATGGTATACTTAATAATATAATACATATATATATATATATATAATATAATAATATTACTATAGTATAATAAAATACAGTATATATAATGTATAATATAATCATTAATATTATTAATTAATACTATACATATAATAAATTAATAAATATATAATATATATTCTATTTCATATTATAATATATTATATTATACACTATATATATATATATATAATTAATATAATATAATGTTTTCACTATTGATAGCCGGGGAAAGAAGACCAACTAGGCAGTGAACAATGGGACGTGCTGGAATTTCTTAGCATTTTTATCACACTTCTTTTATCCTAGGTATCCCATATGCCCTCGTAAATACATGTGAGGAGAAATGTTCCATCAACAGCATCCTAATAGGCGATTTAACAATCCGAACCTGGTTTGTTTTATTTGCTATTTTTATATGGAAGACCAATATAGGCGCTCCCCATACAATCTAGAGGAAATTACACATGAGTTATACTCATGGTTTTATAGGTACGATGGTTTTACATTGGTTTTTTTCAATTGGTTACATCTTAGTTATCCACCTACCATATATATAGAAGGCGTCCCTTCCCCATTAATGGGAAAATATCCGACTAACAATCACCTTTTGACAATTGGAAATTTCCCTATAGGATCCACAAAAAATTCCTTATAGTCGCATCATTTCAGTTAACTAAACAACGGAATACCTCAAATCTAAAGGGAATATAAAGAGTAGGGTTTTCCCCCTTTGGAAATAAGTTGTCATTGGTTATAGGGCCCCGAATTTAGGAATGCCAATAGGGAAACCCAAATGAAATTAGTTATGACTGGTATCATATTTAATAGCTGCGAGAGAGAGTGCTAATCTCCACTAAGCTAAATTTACCATTTGTGCAAACATTTGATACTCCCTTATAATCGCCTCAACTAATCCCGGACATTGAATAATCTTATTACAGACTTATTTTTCTAATCTCTAATCACCAAAAATAGATGCCAACACATTTTAATTATTCCTCCTTTCCTTAGACACTAGGTTTAAATTTGTTCCTAGTTTCTCTATCTCCTTCCCTGTTCCATGCAAACCATTCTCCTAAATTAATTATACAGTTTCTCAATTCCCAAAAAATCTTTGAAAAACGAGTTTGGGCTGGCTATAACACGCCTCCCCGTTAGTACGTATTTCCATGAGAATCGTCTATGCATCGCAACAATAGGCTACACTATTGCATATCACTAGATAATGGATAGGAGATTTATTTTCAACTCATCCAAAATTCGATTTTCCCATCACCTATTAAAACTATATATTAATCTCATTCTTCAATAATCTCCTTTTACCCTCATACTTGCAAACTTCTTATATATTGCAATCACACCGTATTCTGAGAGATACTCGCGTCACTAAACACGTATCCAGCCAAGGACGAAGGTAAACTCGACTACACCCGCAACGAAACATGGAATTTGACGATTGTAATTTGCCTGCCTTGCCTATATCTATTTTGAGTTAACATTGGTAGTCCCAAAGCCCTTTGAGAGTATCGGCGCCGAGAGTCTTCTGAGTGTTTCTATTTTTGTTTTGAACATCCTCCGCAATCGAGAATGGTTGTAGGCCATGTTTCCCTGTGGGAACGGTTGTTACTCAGAGTTTGAGCAGCCTAGTAGAAAGTAAAACAGATATATCCATGATATTGTGGCACTTTATCATTAATACTTAGTTCCTTTTCCCACTCTTGGACATTACACGTTGAATATATCCATTTCCTCGATAATATTTCATATCCTTTCAACACTGAAACTATCAGGGAAAAGCCATTCTTTCACTCGTTTGCACTAAAAGCCGTTTTCTTTCTAAGATATGCTTAATTAAAACGTTTAGAAATGGTAGTACATTATATGCCCACATCCCGACCATTTATCCTATTGAGCCTTCATTTATCTCTTATAATCATGGTCGGTGTCGGCAGTATGACGTATCTAACAAAATACCAAACACTTCTAACACTCAACAGCCATGCACCACCATTAACTTATCGCCCCTTCCAAAAACCTGTACTCGCAAAATAGGAATCTTCTCTAGCGAAACTTTAACCTAGTTCCATTCTGTCCGCCCAACATGACTATCTCCTCTATAACAATAAATAACCCTTTGGTCAGACTTTTATTGACACACTCCTCCTCGTTTCTAATAAAATGTTTAATTAATCTTTTCTTCTTGTCTTGTCCTCTTCCCACTTCATTCTTCCGTTATTTCGCTAATTTGTATAAACAAACATAAAATTTCAACTACTTTTTCCTTCTTCATAAGTCTTTCTCTCATTTCCAAATACCTTCACTATCCATCTTACTCCCCTTTTAAAGCAAATGCCTCACCCTTTTTTCTTTCAGACCCATACCCAACCACTCCGCCCTATTGAATTAACACTTTCCTGTTTAAAGTTGAACACATCCACTTTCAGACCTTTGTGCGCCAATTAATTCACATAAACTCTACCTTATAAACACGGAAAATCCCAGGAGTATATTCTCCCCTTCTCCCACCATACAATTCCCCTCTACCATTCAGATATAAATTTAACCATATTGTTAAGTTTTTAAGGGCTCCGGTATCTTAGGTTAGAGGCCAATAGCCTGAAATATCCCGGTTACCATGAACAATAATAATATATATATATAAATATATATATATATTATATAATTATTTATAATAATATATTGACTATAAATAAATTATATATTATGTATATATAAGTATATATATATATTTATGTATGTATCAATATATAATCTCTCTGCTATATATATAATACATTGTCAATATATCAGATCTGCTCTGCTATATATGTGTCTTTTGCTATATTAATATATTATAATATATAATATCTAAACATCTCTTTTATTTTGCAGATCAGATCATAGGCATCTTCAAATAGACATGTATGTATCAATATATCAGATCTCTCTAATATATATATATATATATTATATGAATATCTAAATATATCTTCTATATTACATATCAGATTATAAGATTTAAATTATGTATGTAAATGTATGTAATATATATATATCTCTCTTATATATGTGGGTCTTTGCTACATTATATATATATAGTATATAATACGAGATAAATGGAGCACCATATTATTTCTCCTTCTTCTTACAATCTTTATATACGTTAAGGGAAAAGATTTCCCCGTCTCCCTCCATACCTCAATTGACCATTTCTTTAATTATTTCCTCA
>JABUQX010040334.1:25000-27500 GCA_015478945.1 Trachelipus rathkii
TATAGTATACTATATATATATATACTATTATATATATATATAAATTAGTATATATTATAATATATATATATATTATATATAATATATATAATATATATATATAATATATATATTAGTTATAGATATATATATATATATATATATAGTATATATATATAATATTATATATAAACTCCGCAATGGAGAGAACAACAATTAGCAGCCCATGTCGGTACCAAGTCATGATAAAGGAGGAGGGTTCCCAGACAGGCCCAGCAAGCCAATGTGGTGGGAAAATGTTTGCTTGCAATTCTCCAAGTGTAGCTTCGGAAACAGGACGAATTCAAAGAGGACGACCCTTTAATCGAAAACTGAACATGAATTTGATCGTACTTAAAATGAGTAGCTTGAATATATCTACTTATAGAGATGAGGAGGAGAAGATTTTGGAAGTGATGAGGGAGAGAAATATAGACGTCATGTGTATGGCGGAGAGGAAAATGGGGTGGGTGGAAAGAGTGGAAGAGATTTGGGAGACGGGTATGTTTTGATGTTCTCGCAGACATGGAGTTGCCATTATCATAAGACCGAGGTTGTCTCCTTACATACAAGAGCTTCGGCAGATCAATGAGAGATTGATGGTATGTACACTGAAGCTGGGAAGCAAAAAATATAGAATCTTTCAGGTGTACGCTCCGCAGTAGGGATGCACACAGGAAAAGAAAGTTACCTTCATAAAAAAAAACTGGAAGAAGTGTATGGAGCAGATGAAAACGCGGTGACTCTAATGATGGAAGATTTCATTGCTAGAGTGGAAAGAGCGAGCGAGAGAGAGTGAGAGAGAGAGAGAGAGAGAGAGAGAGAGAGAGAGAGAGAGAGAGAGAGAGAGAGAGAGAGAGAGAGAGAGAGAAGGAGTGGGATGAGTTATTTTAGACCTTTTAGAGAGGAAAGGAGAAATTTTGAAGGTGAGCAATTGATAGATACGTGTGTCAGGAATAATCTTTAAATAATGATTGACTTTTTTTAAACATACAGAAACACACTTATATGCAAGATATAGATGGAACCAAAATACGTTGGGTTTGACCAGAGATGAGATCAATGATAGACTATTTCATTTCGTTGGATATGATGATAGTGAGTAACGCGAAGGTAATTCCTAGAGTTTCTTTGAATGCAGATCATCAGATGCTAGTGGCTAAAGTTAAAAGGAAAAACTTGTGAAAAACTTCAGAAAACAACCTGTAAATATAAAAAGAAGATCATAAAGATATAGAGTCTAAGAAGAGAAAAGGACAGATTACGAAAGAAGGATAAGTGAAAAAGTGAGTGGATGTGGGGGAAAGTGAAGAAAGGGAGTGGCAAAGATTGAGAAGTGTTTGAAGGAGGTGACTGTAGAGATGCTGGGGGGAAGAGTAGATGGGAGGACAGGAAAGAAGAGAGGTGCACCATGGTGGACGGAGGAAATAAGGGAAGGGATAAAACAAAAACAAAAACAAAAGATGAGAACATAGCTAAGGAGAAGGACATCGGAAAAGAGATAGAAATATGTAGACGCAAGAAATAAATCAAAAACAATAAAAAAAGAGCGTAGAGAGAGGAAAGAGAGAGAGAGGTAAGAGAGAGAGAGAGAGGGGGAAGAGAGAGAGAGAGAAGAGGAGAGAGAGAGAGAGAGAGAGAGAGACAGCAAGAGAGAGAGACAGAGACAGAGACAGAGACAGACAGACAGACAGACAGACAGACAGACAGACAGACAGACAGACAGACAGACAGAGTTGGAGGGAGTTGGGGAGAGGTTGGAGGAAGATCAAAGAGGAAATAAACCTTTGCTGTGTGGCCTAGCAAGATCATACAGGAAGGACAAAAAGTGGTTAAATAAAAAAAATGCGAAGGGAGAGGTGTGGTGACGGCGGAGGAAATAAATGAGAGACGGAATGGATACTTTAAGTCTTTTGTTTGAAACGTGAAAAGGAAGGACAGAGTGTTGGAAGTTGGGGGATGATTTGCGGATGCAGGAGGTGGAGGAGGAGGAGTTTAGGGAGCAAGAGATCGAGGAGGTTGTTGCGAGGATGAAAAACGGGAAGGCGCCTGGTGAAGATGGTGTGGGTATAAAGCTGGTGAATAGGTGTTGGAAAAAGTGGAAGAGTGCCGGAGGTGTGGGCGAGAACAATAATTTATAAGGGAATGGGAGATTCTGGTATTTTGGAAAATTATTGGGGCATATCACTGATAAATCATATAGTGAAGGTATATGATGAATATGCTAGAGAGAAGACTGAGAGGAAGGATATAAGCAAAGTTAGGATAGGAGCAACATTGGTACAGGAAGAATAGAGGAACAACGGATCTGGCATTTAGTTTAAGACATATCAGAGACGATATGGGAATTCAATGTTTGGGTGTGTGTGACCTTCGAGGATTTTCTTTGATTCGGTGCAAGGAGATAGGTTGAGGGGGAATGTCTAGAGGGGGAATATGGAGTTTTGGTGAGAATGATAAACACAATTAAGAGCTTGTGAGA
>JABUQX010040335.1:0-7500 GCA_015478945.1 Trachelipus rathkii
TTTGATTTATTTTCTTACATTAGTTGATTCTTATTTGCTTTTATTCCTTTTTTAAGGAGCCCGGCCCCGTGCTTCCTCTGTAAAACCGCGCCTGATATATATAAATATATATATAATATATATATATAATATATATATATATATATATAATATTATTATATATTATATATATATCTATATATATATATATATATATAATATATTTATATTATATATAAATATATATATATATATTATATAATATATATATAGCTTATTTAATTACAGAAAGAATAAATTGGTAGTGGAAGCATTTGAAATTTCGGAATCGAAAATTCAATTGAAAGGCTTGAAAATGTTAATAATTTTTAATTAATTGATGAACGTCGCGCCTCATTCATTAAAATGAAAATTGAACCTGTCCGATAATAACTAATTAATTAATTTGCCTTTATATTATTATGGATTTTTTGAGTGATACGAAATGAAATACCAATGAGGAAGGTCTCTTCGACTTCAAAAATATTTTAAAATTACATTGTTAGGTAATTATAGTAATACACTTTTTATAATACCAGTAAATAATAATATAATAATAATAATAATAATAATAATAATAATAATAATAATAATAATAATAATAATAATAATAATAATAATAATAATAATAATAATAATATAATAATAATAATTAATAAAAATAATAAAAATAATAAAAATAATAAAAATAATAAAAATAAAAAAATTAATAAAATTAATAAAATTAATAAAAATAACAGAAATAATAATAGTAATAATAAAAAATAATAATAATAATAATAATAATAATAATAATAATAATAATAATATAATAATAATAATATAATAATAATATATAATATAAAATAAAAATCAATAATATATAGAATGATAATGATAGATAATAATAATAATATATAAATAATGAATAATAATTATTATCATAATAATTATAATAATAATAATAATAATAATATAATAATCAATAATAAAATAATAATAATAATAATAATAATTATAATAATAATAATATAATAATAATAATAACAATAATAATAATATAACAATAATAATAATAATATAATAATAATAATATAATAATAATAATAATAATAAGTAATAATAAATAAATATACATAATAATAATAATAATAATAATAATAATAATAATAATAATCAATAAAATAATAATAATATAATAATAATAATAACATAATATAATATTAATGAATAATAAATATAAAATTCTTAATGTGCTTTTACATATTAATATCATTAATTTAACATTATTACAATTATTATTAATTATTTATTTATTTATTATTTATTATTTAATATTTATAATTTACAATTTATAATTTATTTTTTAGTTACTATTATTATTTATTACAAGAAGGATGTTTCTCGAAGTTATATATATATATAGTATTATATATATATATATATATATATATATTTATATTATATATATAATCTTTTATATATAATATATCATATATTATATATTAATATATTATTATATATATATATATATATATATATATATATATATTATATAATATATATATATATATGTATATAAATTATATATATATATATTATATATATCTATATATATATATATATAGTCTACTATATTCTATATATATAATGTCATATCAATATATATATATAATATATATATATGTATATTGTAGTCTCTCTCTCCTTCCATCTCTGCACGTTTTTCCTTCCTTCTCTGCACATTTTAATTTATTTTCGTTTTATGCCTTTATTTAATTTTCGTCTTTACCGACATTTAATTTTTATATGCGCATGCTATTCTTTACCTTACCGCCTTGAGAGTTTTGAGTCTTTTGACTCACTTCAAAGTCCTCTTACTTATATCTTTCCCTTTGTAAGCGAGAAGTTCCAAAACTTTTCGGTGAGGCTTTTCATATATAGGCAAGGCGCCTTTTAATTCTCTTTCACTTGCTCAGAACTTCAATCAATGTCACATCTCTCTGAGTTGGTGTCCCGAATTTTTCGCTCCTCTTATGACGTCACGATCAGGTTTATAACGTGTGTCTTAGCAATGTTTATCATTTTTCGTGTCTTTTAATGTGTTATTCATCTGTAAGTACTTGGTGGTTCTGGACAGTGTTTTATATTTTAGTTTTTATATTTGTGTAACATTTAATATTATAAAAAATGTTTTATTTTATTTATATAAGTGAAAAAAGTTCATGATGCTCAGTGTATTTTCTCACAGTATTTTGTCTATGTAATATTTCTTTATAAAATAATTTTAGATATCAGAAATGTTAATGTCATACATCCCCTATCGAAGGATTTCCTCAGCTATCTAATTACTTTGTATATTTTTTATAAATTTATTATTAATATTATTTTTGCTGTTATTTTTGTTATCAATTATTTTTAATTTTTCATATAGGTTTTTTGCTTTTTGCTACCATTTTTTCTTCTGTTTGTTGCATTCCGTACTGAATAAAAATAGTTCGTCATCTTTAGCTTCTCTTACGTTGGCCCCGAGAAAACAAGTGGTGGCCCCAAAGTGTATCGGTGCCTTCTTCAATCAACACCTCTCCTCCAAGACCTTCGAGAGGCTTCCTACAGCTGTTGCTATCTCTCTTCACGCTTTCAAGAGGTTTCTTTTTAAAGCAGTTGCCACATATTTTTATTACTACTACTTTATTAATTTGGGAGCTGGCTAGTAAAAATCAGCCAAGCCATAAGAACATTTGTTCTTTCCCTTTATTTAAAGAGAAAACATTTTTTGGGGTCATTTGGCCCTTGTTATATATATATTATATATATATATATATATATATATATATATATTATATATCTATAATCTTATTATATATATATATATTATATATTAGTCATATTATTAGAGGTGTAGCAGATAACCGCATCCGCATAATTTTTCATCCGCATATGCGGATATCTGCATCATTTTTCACTATCCGCATCCGCATTAATTTTTTTGCGGATAGCGGATAGTATTCATATATGAATTATGAGACTACGTGTTGCACTACCTTATATCTATATATACTATATATATATATATTTTATATATATAATTAATATATATATATATATATAAATATATATAATATATATATATATAATTATATATATATATTATATATATAATATATCAATCTATTATATATATATTAAAAGCAAGGGACTTTCAATGAATGACAGAAACACTCATGCTTGAGATAGATAATAGATTTCAAACTCTGCAACTTTTCTAAATCCTGTGCAATAGGAACTTTTCTAAATCCTAGATCCAAAACAAAATTTCTTGAATCACGTGTGTTTTACAGAGGTTAAAATTAATTTTAAGATGCCTATGTGATGAAAATGCTGCTAAAGACAGAAATTTCACCAGCCAATAAAAAAGCAAAAGATCACACAAAAGACACGCAATTACCATTAGCGAAACCATTTCTGAATCCATGCACGTTCTTTTCGCTTCTAGAGCGTGAAAAGATCTTTGTCGAGAGGGTCAAAGACACTATATATTGATCGAAGAATATCAAAAGAAAAAAAGCTTGAAGTCAGATAAAGATCCACTGGTAATGTGAATGACAATTGTAAAGTTGTCCACAGCTTTGCTGTCGTCGGGAATTCTTAGCATGCCCTTAAACAAGTGTAGCTAGTGCGTCTTTCACGTTTCTTTCTCATTTACGACGAAAGATAAGCAAAACTCTCCCTTGAAAGCACTTCAAGAAGCTTTGTGTTTTTGAACAAAATTTTTGAGAAATATTAATTTCATTCATTAATATATAACCTTTGTTTCAAAATTGGTGGAGGCTTCGGAAAGAAGAGGTTTGTGGGGTGCAAAAGAGTTGCGTTCAAGGAGACGTTCTGCACTCTGGTAAACGGATATATATATATATATATATATTATAATATATTATATATATATATATATATATATAATATATATATATTTATAATATATAATATATATTAATATAATAAAATAAATATATAATAATATTTTATATATCATAATATATATTATTATATATATATATACTATATATATATATATATATATATATAATATATAATATCTATATTAATTATATATATATATATATATTATATATATATATAGTATATATATTATTAGTTATATTATATTATATATATATTCTATATATAAATAAATAATATATATAGTATATATATTATATATTATTATATATATATATATATCTAATAATTTATATTATATATTATTATGTATTATATATATATATATATATATTATATATATATCATATATAATTAGCTCCTGTGGCTAAAACTCGGATAGTGATTTTTACTATCCGAATCCGCGGATAGTGTTTTAACGTATCCGCATCCGGATAGTGAAAATCACTCAACATACCCTCACCTCTAATATATATAATTATATATTATATATACTATATATATATAATATAATATATATATATATATATATATTATATATATATATATATAATATATATATATATATATATATTATAATATTATATATATATAAATATTTTGTGATGGACGCAACCGCAACCACAACCGCAAATGCGAAGCACCGCATCATATTTTGACACCGCACAACTGCAACCACAACCGAACAACAACCGCAACCGGCGTTGTCCATTGGTCTCCAATAAGCAGCAATTGCGTTTATCAAGGAAGTAATTTTTTTTTAAAAATATCTCTCAAATTGTTGAATTTCTCCCATCTCTCCTTATTTAATTATTAATTAATTATTATTATGTATTATTATTTATATATATATAATATATATATATATATAATATATATTAATATATAGTATATATATATATAATTTAATATTATATATATTATCATATATAATATATATAATTATTAAAAAAATTTATTATTATTATATTATTATTATTAGTTATTATTAATTATTATTATATTATTAATTCTTATTATTATTATTATTAATTTATTATTATTAAATTATTATTATTAATTAATATTAATTATTAATTGGGCAAAAAATAAAACTTTTTGTGGAAATGTTTCTTAACTCATTAGTGTAATCTACTCAATTTTTAGGTGAGAAAACGAATATGACAAAGAAAAATCTTATTCGTTCTAGTTTCATGTGTATACAATAGGTTGGAACTAGTTATTTTATACGGATTAGAGAAAACGAACATTTTATTATATACCCAGAAACATTGAACAGGGCACTTTAAATATTGTTAATGAGTTACATTCTAAGAGTTCTAAAAATGGATGAACACCTGGCAGGTGGTTCGGTGTGAAGAGCATATATATTGAATGAGCATCGTTTTTTTTTTGGCTTGCGCTCTTGTAAGTGAATTCCGGCATCCCTATACACAGACCAAGCAGTAATCCGGCAACGTATACGCTTTCATTCCAAGGCCCTGATATCTTTGTTCCATCACAGAAATATTCCTGTGAATCTTTCTCCGTGTTCATTCAACTGACTGCTCCACAGCTAGAAGGGAAAAATCTTGAGAGTGTTATTAGTGGAGAACATAGATTTTAAGGGAAATGTTCTAAAGTCCGAGTTGATGGTATGTTTCCAGAAGTACTGTCACAAACTGAGTGTAGTTATCATCGTCTCTTTTGTTGCCTAAGAATCCATGCATAACTCCCTTTACGGATTCCAAACCCTCCTTTTCCTTTCACCCTCTCAAAACTCTTTTTCAACGCAGGATCCTTTACAGTTGTGAAGTTTTTGCCCAACAAAAATCCTTCTTACCTTACACACTCAGTCTAGGAATTTTGTTGTCGTAAGTATCTAATAGACCTCTTCCTTCGCTGGATTCATACTTTGACAAAATGTTTCCCACCTGGTTCAGCTTTATATGAAAGGGTGGAAGAAGAACATCTTTTGGGTCCACGAGAGATTGGCAACGACATTTTTCTCGCTAGAGTCAAGATTTTTTGCAGGCCAGTCTGCTTGAATGTAATGTGCTTTCTTATTCCTACTATCCCGCACTAATAAAAAGCTACAGTACTTAGATGTACCACTTTTGAAATCCTAATGAGTACAGCGATGACTTGAGATCGCCCACAGATTTTTCCAACCTGTGTTCACCATTATTTGATTGAGTGAGGAAGTGTCATGTTGCCATTAAGTCTCCTTCATGTGAACTGCCATGACTCAAAAGGAATAGAAGGAAGAAAGGGTGCCGTTGTGTATAATACAGCTTTCACAAACTATACTGGGAGGATCATGAATAACCTCCATTAGATTTATAGGTCCATCATTCAAAACATTTCATCAAGACCATTAACGTCGCGCAAACCAACCAGATTGGTTTTCCTCTCAAAAAGAGAAGCATATCCTCTGAATGTTCCTCTGTACATGTAGACCCCTGATATCACGTTAGAGAGAAGATTCCAATTGAGTAGTCTTGACCTCTAGAAAGTTCTTGCCTTCCTCCTTTGACAAGTCAAGTCTTCGAATGAGATCACCTCAAATTCCGCTTGACCTCGTCGGTGGGGTAGTCATCGTTTTACATCAAAATCTGTCTTATGGATGTGGAGGCTCGTTGAGCTTCTTCTTCTTTCCACACTGTCTTTATTTTCTATACTTCAAAAGCCTCATAATGTTTGAGGTGGAGTATGAACTGATGGCACTACTGAATGTGGAGTAAGTCGAATGCAGATGTAAGATTCAGCCTTCAGACTGTTGCTCTTTCTTCCTTGACAATCCTCGCCTTTAATAGGTTGGAGTTAAGCAGAAGCTCGCAGTCTCTGTATAGTTTATAAGCTCCCCAACAAACCATAGGCACAGCAAAAGCCATACATCATTTTTTATTTTTCAGCCATTTTCGTAGTATAACTGACAGAGTTGCAAACATATAATACGTGTGGAACCCATGACTTATCCTGATTCCCTACCTTCATACTAAAATAATGCGATAGGCAATCTTCACAAGAGGCGTCAGATTGCGTTTCCGTGAACGAAATGTTATTTTTACCACATACTAACCCAAACTCATCTCACCAAAATTTACACATTTTTTCCGGCATAGGGATGTCGCAAGCTTTAACACTTCAAAAAGCACTCAAAACCAGAAATTCTGAAAATACAACATAAACAATATGAACACTCCACAGTTACCAGTTACAGTTATTTATGTTTATAACCGTACAAACATCTGGAAACGTCTGTTATGTCATTTTGGAATGTTGAGAGTGTGACGAACTCCAAAAAAACAAAATTTCCCCATAATACAAATGTAGACTCTAAAAAAATTACATGTCATTGTATATCCAAAGCAAGAGCTAATCGATAAGTTTTGTATAGTGATGTTTTGAATCGCAGGTGGAAATACACAAAGAATACGACTAATTTTGTAGCCCGAAATAATTTCATGTTGGGCTACAGATTTATTATTAATATTATATTATTATTATATTATTATTATCTATTATTATTATTATTATTATTATTATTTTATTATTATTATT
>JABUQX010040335.1:12500-41080 GCA_015478945.1 Trachelipus rathkii
ATTCAAACAGAATTAAAAATATTAAAAATAACTTGGGACACACTAACAATACAATAACAACAACAAAAAATCAGAATGACCGGAACCAATAAATACTAGATAGTAACTAAAAATCACACATATCTATCTCTAGGACAAGCCTTTGAGTAGTGGAGTGTAAAGTCTTTGCTACTCGTGCGTCTTCTTCATTCTTCTATCATTCTCTCTTCCATCTTCTTCTTCTTCTTCTTCTTCTTCTTCTTCTCTCTTACTTCTTCTATTTCTTCTTCTCTCTCTCTCTATATATATATATATATATATAGTATATAGTATATATATAATGATATAATAAATAAAAATACTAAGCTAATAGCTATAACTGATCACCCATCATATACATAAATAACTAACACAACCCAGATATATTATTATATATAATATATAATATATAGAATATGTAGTTACATGATTTTTTATATTTTTCTTATATATAAAGTATATATATATATATATATATATATATATATATATATATATATATTTATATATACTATATATCTTATATATATAAAATATAAATATATTCTATATAGATAAAATATATATATAATATATTAAGTATATATATATATATAATATATATATATATATATAATAATATATATCTATATATATATTTAATATATAAAAATAGATACTATATATATATATATATATATACCTAATGAATATATAAATACTATATATATATACTATATATAGTAGTAATAAAATAGTAGTATAATAATACGTATAATAATAATATATAAATAAAACAGTACATGATAGATCTAGAAATGCAAATTGTAATAACAATACTAATAGAATAAAGAGTGTTGCAATACGGATACATACAAATAGACTATAAAAATAAATATAATGAAGTATAATACAATGACAACAAATATAATAAATACATAATATATAATATCTAAATTATAAATAACACCAACAAAAAAGGCGCAATAAATATAAGTATATAATAAAACAAATATATAACAAAGGGCTAAATAAAAAACAAATCTAACTATATACTATATATAAAATAGATAACAAAACACTCACAATATAAAACCTAAACCAGTCATTAAACTAAAATAATATAAAACTATAGAATACAAATAATATATATATATAAATATATTAATATAAATATATATTAGATATAATTAATAGATAATAAATAGATAATATAAGAGAGATATATATATAAATATATATAATATTAAATATATATATTATAATAATATAGAATGTAGTATATCATATAAGAATAAATGAAAAAATTACTATTAAAAATACTAATACAATTATTAAATAGTATATATATAAAAAATAACATATATCTATATAATATAGAATAATAGAATAAATATATATATATATTAATAATATATATATAAAATTATAATATATATTATAAATAATAAGATAATATAATAGAAATATATGAAATATATAGATATATATAATAAATATAGAATACTTACTTGCAAAATATATATCTATACTAAAATCGATATAAAGAGATTGATATAATATATATATATACTATTATAATATACTTAATATCAGATAATGATTACGTCATGAATACAAATAATAATAGCTATACCTAATAGTATATAATATAAGTAACTATATATATAATATGATATAATACTATAATATAATATATAATATATAAAAATATTACAGAGTAATATATAAAGTAATAATAGATATTGCTAAGTTAGCAGATCAACAACTAAAGCAACATATAATATATATAATACTATATATATAATATACCATATGAGATAACATATAATTAAACTCTATTGAAACCTAACAACTCTATTTTAATCCTAACAACTCATGATAGCATTCCAGAAACACAATACATAAAGGCAGAAAAAAACTGATTATAAGTAATAAGAAATGCAAAATTTTATGATAGAGAAATAATTCAAATTTTTTGATAAGGAGGTCAAGTATGTTCATACGAAAGTCAGTATAAACACTACTATAAACTAATTATAACAAATAAAAATACATAAAAATCATATATAAATAAAATGGTAACTCATAGATATTTATATAAACAAAAAACTAACCCTAACCCCTACGCTATACCATTCAGCCGCGTACTTAGCTAGTAGTTATACTTTATAGTACTATCTAGCCGCCCCCGCCCTGCCCAAATATAGTATATATAATATATAAATAAAATATAAATAATATAAATAATATAATAGTAATATACATTATAATATATATATAAAATAAATTAAATAAATATTAATAAAATATAAATAGATATAATAATATAAAGAATAATAAGATGAATAAGTATAAAATTATTATAATAAGACTAAAAGATATACTATATGATATACTATAAGATAATAATAATAAAAAGTAGTAAAATATTACATAATAATAAATTAATATATAATAAATATATATATACGATAAAGAAATATATTATAATAATAATATAAATTATTATATAATAAAGTAAGAATATATAATATAGATAAATAAATATTAAAAGATATATAGATAAATAAATATATATAGTAGAAATAGTAAAAATAAAAAAAATTAATAAGATTAATGAGGATTAGTAATGGTATTTAATTCGAATAACATATTATAGTATATATAGACTTCTTTAACAGAGAAAATTTGTCTTTATTGTAAGTAGATAAATATAAAATAATAAAAATAATAATATAAGTAAAAAGAATAAATAAAGATATAATGATAAATAAAATAATATAAAGAATAATATAAGAAATATATTCAAAAAGTTGGCAGATTAATATAATTTAGTAAGATAAATAAGATAAAGAATAAAAAAAAATTATATATTATATGTATAATAAAAAATAAAAATAAATAGATAATATACATAGAAAGATAATAAAATAATATAGTTATGATATAAAATACTAGTAAAATATGTATAAGTCCACTGGAAGTTTATAGAAATAGAAAAATGGAACGTTTCCAAAGAAGATAATACATGAAAAATAAACGACTAGTGAAGGAAATTACATAAAGATGCAGCACAATAACGTTTAAAAAAGAAGTCAGAGTTAAGGACATGCAAGAGAAAAAAAGAATTAGAATGGCACAAGAACAGTACTGACGATTCCATTCTTAACAGTGAGAAGATCAATCATGATAAATTGATTCAGGAAGCAAAAAGATTCTTTCATTTTGACAACCAGCAAGCAGTAGGACAGAAAACAAAACTGCAAAAGTAAAGTTATCACAATTGCAAGGAAAGAAAGGAGTAAAATATGCAAGATTAAATAAAGTCAGAAATTAGCTTTATGCAGCAGATTTTAGTAACTAATGAATAATAACTTTCCTCTCATCTGTGAAAATTTTATCTCTGCAAAAACGTAGAGTATTGTTTCATAACTTAACTACTTTAGAATGTGAAGAAGGGCAGAAGGAATGTGAAAAATACAGAAGAAAATAGAATGGAGATAAATTATGGGATGGAACAACAAGAAGAAATTTGCTAATTTAACTATATAGATTACAACGAATGAAAAAAAAAAAAAAACTACGAATTAACCGAAATGAAAAATAAAAACAATGTAAATATATAGAGTAAGTATAAAAAAAATATAATATAATGAATAAGATAATATAGTATATTATATTAAAAAGATAAATAATAGTTAAAGGAATAATTGATACTATAATTAAATATAAGTAGCTAGTATAAATATATATTATACAATATTAAAAGATAATATATATATATATATAATATTTATATACATTAATATAATAATAGATATAAATATATAATAGATATATATATATAAGAATAAAGATATAATATGATATAATAATATAAATATATATATATAATATAGGATATAAATAAGAAAAATAATAAATATAATATAGTATTATAATAAACATAAAAGAAAGAGAATATAAATATATACAAAAGGGGTGATATAATAAAATATATTATTTAAATCGAAATAATAATAATAATTAACAAAGATTATAGTTCTTTTTTCTTTGAAATAATAATAACTATAAACATAAAGGAAAAAATATGTTTTTAAAGGAAATTTGGGTAAAATTAGGATAAATTATTTTATGATACAACAATACATATATTAAATAGAAATTAAGTAAGATATATATAAATAAGATAATAATAAACTATATATTATATCACATATACTATATATAATAGATATAAAAAATAACTATATAATTATAATAATAGAGTCAAGAAGAATTAGAAGAGAATAGAATAATATAAAATAATAATAAAGATATATAAATAAGAAGAAATATATAGAATAATACCAATTAAAAATTAATAAACCATAAGATAATATAATATAGTAGTAGATATTAAAAGAAAAAAGATATAATAGAATTATATATATATATAACTAGCACGAGATTATTAAAAAGAAATAATAAATAATAAAAAAAATATAATATAATAATCATAAATAAAATAAATATTGATAGAATTACCATTAATTATTAATTATTATATTATAATAATATAAAATAATAAATAATTATGATAATTTAATTATTATTATATTATATTTACTACGTAATAATATACCTACTTGAGAATTATTAATAAAATTAAAAATATTAGTATTAATAAAATATATTGATTATTTTTATATAATTTGAAGTTATACATAAATATAGATTATTATATGATATTATTATTATTAAATTAATATACATTCATTCGCACACACCTCTCACTTCGGAAATTATTATTTATTATTCATACATTTTCATGAATGAAATATACAGGATGTATGAAATGAGAATGTGGAATATATGACAGGACTTGTTTTTAGAAAATTTATACTATGGAAACAATTTTCAGACCCCCTTACGGAAGATAAACGAAACGAACCGTAGACATCAAAAACCCAAAATTAGAACTGATATCATTAAAGAGTAATGCTGAACAAACAAAATCATGTTCGACTGTGAAAAAGAACACTACCGGAAAATATTAATCTCATATAAACACACAAAGACATAAAAAAAAACCACCTGTTTTCACTATGAAACTATATCTCTGAACACTTGGCCAAAAGACCCATGCGAAATACCATCTACCTCGAAAATCTCTAAAACCGAAAATAGAAAAGTCTATTGAACATATAAGCATTCAACTTGGATTATAGCATTTCAGAATATGTAATTAACACTTTTAAATCTAGATTATAGAACGTTATTAAGTTTACGGCATCATCATGCATATATCATCAACATTATCTAATATACAAAGAATCATAGTTAATATTATTATAAATCTTAAAAAAAATTTATCTTTGAAATAAACCAAATTCAAATTTGGATTAACGTAGACAATCAATAGAATAGAAAATAACGATTAAATGTCATTATTTATCAGTATCATGAAACTATATCAATCATAATAATCTTTATAATACAATGTTAGAATGTATGTTGTGTAACACTATAATATTAATATTAATAAAATCTGATTAACTAATTATTATTATCCATATTAATAATAAAATAATCAATCAGTATGTAATTATTAAAATATAAATTAAATTATTATAATGATTTATATTATTATATATGTATTGTTATTAGTTATTGTTATGTTATTGTTAATTGTTATTGTTATTGTAATATTGTATTATTAATTATTATTAATTATTATTATATTATTATTATTATTATTGACTTATTATTAATTATTATTTATTATTATTTAATAATTACATTAATATAATTAATTTATAATTATATATAAATTGTATATATTATAACACAAACTATGAATAACGATTAATTAAATTATAGTATTATGAAAAATATTAATTATTAATTATTATATTGATAAATATAACCATGTTAAATTATTATCATAATTATAATATTATTATTATTATATTATGTATATTTAATATTATTATTATGTAGATTATTATTATTGACATAAGACTATGATCTATTAGTATTATTGGATGAGGAAACAAACCATCTTAAAATATTACAATAATGGTGGCCCCAGATTTGACAGGACTATTAAATAAAGATATAAAAATAAAAGTTTAATTATTATATGTTTAATTAAGTATAATTATTTATTTTCATTATGATTGATAATACACTAAAATAAATATATAACATACTATTATATAATATAGATATATAATATAACTAATACAAAGGATATATATAATACATAATAATAAATATAATACTAACTAAATATAAAATTAAAACAATAATACTAAATGAATACTAATATATATAAGAATATATATAAACTTATAAATATATATATAATAATATATAATATATATATATATATATAATATATATATATAATAATAATTAATAATATATATAAATAACTATATATATAATATATATAATATAATAAAATAGAAATATAATATGATAATATATTTAAGTAATATATATATATATATATAAATATATAAAATATAAATAATTATATAAATATAGATATATAGAATAAATATAAAATACATTATAATATATTAATAAAATATATTGAAATTATATATAATATTATATAATATATAAAAATATAATAAATATACCTCCACTACAAATAGCCACATACTCACTAAACCATAACCATAGATCACAAATACCTAACACACACTAACTACCCTAATAGTAAAACACATAAACAACTACCAAATATAATATCTACTATAAAATATTATATATAATGAAGATAATATAAAAACTACTATATAATACTATAGTAATTCATTCCCACAAAGATACGAATATAGATAACAATAATATAAATATAACAATATATAATATATAACATATATATAAAAAATATATATATAAAAATTATATAACATATAGTGTGTGCTAAAATACTAATATATATATATATATCACTATATATATAATGAATCATATATTATATAATAATAATAATAAAGTATATCTATATATATAATAATAATATAATAAATATTATAATTATATATAAGTATAAATATAATAATTATTTATATATAAATAAATAATGTAGTGGAGGTATAATATATATATATAAGTAAAAATATAATAGATAATATATAATATAAGCATTAACATAAATAGTAATATATTAATATTATATAAGAATATATTTATACTACTAATATATATATATAAGAAAGATATAATAAAATATATAATAAAGAACACGATAAAAATATAATAACTCAATAAAACCGATCACATAACATATATATCAGCTAACCAAAAAAACTCAATAATAATACTAAAAATAAAAACACTAACGTAAACACAAAACCCCACTATTCACCCTAATAAATAAAATACAATAAAATCATAGTGACACCACCCTACAATAATATATCCATACATCAGAATACCTACCAGGAAGAAACAACGTATAAGATAATACATAATAAAAAAAACACAAACAATAATAAATAAATAATAATAAAATAATAACCAAATAAAATATTTAGTTTTGCTAACTACTATATAAGATAATATATAAATAACACTAATAAATCAACTATAATAAAGCTAAACATAACTATCCAATACTAGAAAAGCAGTTATAAAAAATACTATACATACAAATATATCAGCTAATACTATAATAAAAATAATATAATATATATATAAAATATATATAATATTAATAAATAAATAAATCCCAGGAAAAAATAACCGTAAGTTAAAATCAAAATGATACCATACTATAGATACTATATATAAAATAACCCCCTATTAGAATTATATAGTAGTGAAACATGCCAGACGCATAAGAAAAAAAAAAAGTGAATATATATACTATATATAGTATTATATATAATAAATAAATATATAAAATATAAAATAAAGTATAAATAATAATATATATTTAAATATATATAAATAATATATATAAATATAATAATAATATAATATAATAATATATATAATATAGAATATATAAATATAATAATAAATAATATATCATAAAATATATATAATAAAAAATGAATAATAAATTATAAGAATGATATAATAATATAAATATATATGATATAATTAAAAAATTAATAAAGAATATAATATAATATTATATAATATATATATATAATATTAATAAATTAAAAATATAATAAGTAATCTATAAAAAATATAATAATAATATATAAAGTTTATATAATATAATAAATAAATTAGTATATATATATATAAGTTAATATAATATATACATACAATACATAATATAAAATAATGATATATTATAATAAAATAATAAAATAATATAAATAAAATATAAAAAAAAAGAATATAGAAATATAAATAATATATATATATATAATATTAAATAAATAATATTAATATATAGATATATATAATATATATATATAAGAATATATATAAAATATATATATAAAAAATAAGTATAGTAAATAATATACATAATAAAAAATAATAGTATAATAATATATATATATAATAATATATATAATAGAATAAATATACATATAATAAATATATATATAATAAAATATATACTATAATAAATAGACATAAATAAATATATTTGAAATACATTAAATATATATAATATAATATATAAATAATATAGAATATATAATAATAATAATAAATAATAAAATATAGATTAAATAAGATAAATAAAAATATATAATAGACAAATAATATAATAATAGAATATATAATAATAAAATATAATATACAAATAATTATAATATAGATAAAAAATATATAATATATAATATAATAATAATAATAAAATATATATATATATAAACAAATGTATTTAAATCAAAAATGGAAAAAAATTATAATACTAAATCCCATTAATTAGTAACATTTCAATATATAAAAATGAAATTAATATGTACATAATATATGCCACTATAAAAAGGAAATATAAGAAAATAATTAGTAATATGTAATCAATTATGAATATTAAAGAAATTTCAAACAGGAAACAAAATAAAATAATGTTGGAGAACATATAATAGTTAAAAAAGATATAAATGAATATATAATACTATAATATATATATTATAATATATATAAAAATATGAATATAAAAATAATAATATCACAATATAATAAATAATATACATAATAAATAAATTAATAATAAAAACTAGAATAAATGAAAAATAGATAATAATAAAGATAATTATAAATATAATAGGAGATAATCATATAAAAAAAGAAAAGATAATTATGCGGAAGGAAATCATGTAGGATTTATTCCCTTAATATATATATATTAGATAATGTAATACTAAATAGTTAAAGAAATTTCAAACACCGGAAACAAAATAAAATATATGTAGTAATGATAGAATAGTAATAATAAAAAATAAATAAATAAAATATTATAATAAAGTAATATAAAAATATACATATATAAAATAATAATGAATTTTTAGAATGAGTAAATAATGAGACATAATAAATAAAAGCAAGCTTAATAAATAATAATATAAATAATTAATATAGAATATAATAATAATAATAAAATATAATAAATATATATAAAATAAAATAATAAATATAAATACATATATATATATAAATAATATATAAATTAATATATATATATATATATATGTATAATAAATATAGGTATTATATATAATAATAATATATATATAATAAGGTATATCATCATAAAAAATATAATGAATAATAATAATTTAATAGTATGAAATTTTATATATTAGATAATATATATATATATACTTAGTAACAATATATTTAAGTATCAGAGATGACATGATATACTTATAATATAATATTAAAAATAACATACAATCTTATATAAGAATAACATAAATCTTATAAATAAAAAAAACAAAGAAAAAATAAAATATATATATAAAATAAATATATAAAAATATAAATATAAATGAATAAATAAATAATATATAATAAATATAATAAATATAATAAAATAAATTATACGTAATAAATATAAAATAATAAAAAATAATAATATAAATAATAAATAATAATATATATATTATATATATAATATATTATATAAGAATAGTATAAATATAATATAAATATAATCTAAAATATAAAAATAACTCATAAATCATATATTAAAATAACATAAATCATATATAAAAATAACATAAATCTTATATAAAATAACTTATATATCATATAAAAATAAAATAAATCATATATAAAATAACTTATAAATTTATATAAATAATGTATATATATAGTGAATATATATAATTATATAATGAATAATAATAATATAATAATGATAGTATGAATATAAATCAGTAATAAATATATAATATAATATAATAATATATATTAATAATAATAACAATATATAGTATAATAGTAATATATATTATATAATAATAATAACTAAATATTATATATAAAATAATAATAAAGGATAATATTAATAATAATAATAATATAATAATTAAAAATATATAATAAAATAGATAGTAATAATAGATAAATAATAATATATATTATAATAAATAAAGTTAATATATATATAAATATATAGTATAATATATAAATATAATTATAATATAATATATATATAAAGAGGGGCAGGGAGTAAAAGGAAGAGGACGAAGAGAAGAGCAAAAAGATGAAGAAAAAAAATGTGGTGAGAAAATTTCTTGTAATTGAAAATTATCTAGCTACATCTTATATGTAGTTTAGATGTTCTAAGGAAAGAAGTAAGAATAAAAAAAGAAGAAAAAAAGAAGGGGAAATAAGTTCGGGGAGAGGATTAAGGGAGGAGAAAAAATGAGAGAGTGGAATAAGGAGGAGATCTTTAAAATATCGGTCGGCAAAAGGGAAGGTGGGGGAGTAATTTTTAGATGGGACATTATTGAAAATAGCCTTGGTTGGTCTTAAATGTGTGAGACGGAAGAAGAACGATTAAGACAATGCTATTTGTCAACGCTGGTGCGAAAAACGAGGGAGACGAGGAATGAAAGTAAAAACGAAAAGTAGACGAGAAAAGAAGTTATTGACAGAAAAAAGGGCCGACGTGAATTAGACGGAAAAAAGGAAGTCCAGACCCAGGTGATGCGAATGGATTCAGAGAAAATGGATATGTATATAATAACAAAGAAAGGGGAGTATGTAGGTGGTAAGGAACAGGAATCAAGGTACTGATTAATAGGTTATATTAATATAATTAGATTGGAGGAGTGGTGAAAAAAGTACCCACAGATTGGAAAAGGAGGAAATGCAGTATTATGTTATGTAACAGGTCCCCCTGGATAAAGAGCGGGAAAAAGAGCAGGAAGAATAGGTATGGAAAATAGTGGGAATATATAGACATAAGGTATATGTCTTTTTATAATATGGTTTAAGATAGGAAAAGATGGATGTATGGGGGAATACTGATTGAGACGAAGTAATGGAGATGATTATAACGGAGGGAGGAAAATGGGGGAAGAACAAAGAGAAAATTATAGAGCGAGAAAGGGAATGAGCGGCTGTGTGGACCAAGTGTTTACACTACAGATGCTTGTGGAGAAAAAGTATAGAGAGAAAGGAAAAAGTGTGGATGAGGGTTTTTATAGATTTATAGAAGGAATCAGCGGTACTATCGGAATGCATTTGGTAGTTCTGATAAAACTTGGAGGAAAATGGAAAATATTAAAACAAATAGTAAGAAAAATAAGAAAAAAAAAGAAAAGAGAAAGAAAAAAAAAAAAAAAAAAAAAAATAGAAGTGTAAAGAACTAAAAATTATTGAGCTTCACAACAAAGGTAATACTATAAATCAATTATATTGAAATCCCATATATAATATACATATAAATAATAAAATAATGTAATATTAAATATATAAAATAAAATAAAATATAATAACATATAATAAATCAATATAATATACAGTATTTATACTGTGGTGCTACTGTGTATATTTGTTAGAAAAAGGTTAAGAGGATAGGAGAAGTATGAATGTTATGGAGTAAAAAGGATGAGAGGATTGAGGCAGGGGTTAAAATGTTAATGAGTCACCGCTGGCTTATTCAAATTATGATTACTAATGAGAAAAGAGTAGTTTGCAAGAGAGAAAAATGAGTGATGAGGAGAAAGGGGAAAAGGATGAGAAATAGGAAATTAGATGAATGAGAGGAATGATAGAAGGAGAAAGAAAAGGTAAGAAACATAAAATAAAATAGATAACATGAACTTTGCGGCACGAGTACGTGAACCCTTGTGACGATCGAAAAAACACCGGAAGGAGACTGAGGTATTTGGTGAGGGAATTTAAGAAAAAAAGAAGAATAAGTTAGTGGAAGATAAAGAAGTAACATACTATCCCCCAAGGTAAGAGTAATAAAATGGTCGAACAAATGTTTGAGGAGAGGAAAAGAAGAGGGGGGGAGGGAGTCGAGAGGGATAAGAAAGTAGGAGGGAAAAAACAGGTAGATATTAGGAAGCAGTAAAAGAAGTATCTTTCACCACTTACCTGAGGAGTGGAACAAACAATACGGACACTTGAAAAAGGATAAGGGGGGGAGGAGAAAATTGAAGGAGAGAGTTTATAACCTGTTAAGTAGGGAGAGAAGAATGCAATGAGAAGCTAAAAAAAAATTGAAAGAATAAAGATAGATTAGGGAATTATAGAAAGGGGGGATTTATCACAGAAAGTTAGATTGAAGTATGTTTGAAAGAAATTGAGACGTAAAAGAGAATAAATTTACAATGATGAGCAGGTAAAGGGAAAAAAAATTCGAATGCAAGACAGTCCAGGAAGAGGAGTTGGAATTATGAGATGAAGGGCTATTGAGACGAGTTTGTCGAGAAGAAGTAGCAGAAGGAAGATTAGAAATAGGGTAGTGAGAGGAGAGACAATAAGTGAATTGGAGGAGATGGAAGTTTGCTGGGAAAGAGCGGAAGAAAGGAATGCTAAGATGGTAGATGGGCATCTAGTGAGAATGGAGGAACAGAGATTGGTTAGGAGAGTTTGGGAGGCGGAGGGGATAGGAAGTAGAGGAAGGGGGAGACCAAGAGGAGGTGGATGGATGGAATAAAAGGGAGATGCTGGAGGAGGGAGGATGACGGGAGGAAGAGGAGTAGAAAAGGTGTTGGGCGAGGAAAGACATTGGGTGTGGAGGAGGTGGGTATGGGGGCGAGATGAGAAGCAGGTGTGAATGAGAGGAGGGCTCGTATAGAAGACAACACAGCTACCCGCTAAGCGAGAAGAAGAGAAGAGTGCACAGTAGAAAGAAAATAATAAATTAAAAAGCAAGCCCTATAATATAAGGGTAGTAATGATAATAGTACCTAGAATAATGATAATATAAGATAAGAAGCAGTATATAAAAAAATAATATATTAATAATAAGAATTAGTAATTATATATATATATACTATAGTAGTAGGGCTCTATATATATATATTATAGAGTAAAGTTATATATATACGCGTACCTATAAAGATAAAGTAAATAATAGAAATATTATTAGAATTAAATAAGAACAATATAGAAAAATGTGCAACTTTTTGGAATAGAAATGTATAAAAAAATAGAAATTATATGATGTATATCAAAAAGTTTAATAGTATATATATATATAAAATACAAACAAGAAAGATATCCAAATGAAATATAACTACTATATATAAAGGTGACCAACAAATATCGAAAATATAAATTATAATAATTATATATAAAATTGATAATATAAAATATATTAAATAGATAAATAACAATAAAAATATATAATATATATATATATATATATATAAATATAATAGATAATATATAATATAAGATATAAAAATAGATATACTAGAAAAAAAATATACAGATATATATACAATAAAAGGAATATAATAAAAAATATTATAGTAGATATATATAGATATAAAACAAAAAAAATAAAAGATAAACACATAAGTCTAAAACAAATTAAGAATGACTGATCTTTATTCAGTTCAATAGTTAGTAACATATATAAATATATAAATATAATATAACAGGAAATAATAAAATGATATATATATAATATAGATATTTAAAATTAAGAATATAAAGAATATATATATATAAACATATAATATAAAGATCAAACACAGATAGTCTATATATAAGACAAATTAGGCAAGAATGACTGATCTTTATCGTTCAATATTTGTTTCATAGGAATATTGTACATTAAAAGTAGTAGAATGAGAAGCGTAAGGAGGATTAAACATTAATATATGAAAGATAGATTATCCTAGGGAAGAATTTGAGAAACATGGTGGATTACATAAGAGTATGATAGTATGTATCAAATAAAAAATTATGAGAATTTGATAATGTAGTAAAAAAACAATGGATAATATAAATAAGTAGAAATGGTATATATACTTAGAAAATAAATAAATAAAGCAGATAGTATGGATAGTAAGAGTATAAAAAAAAATCTACCTATAATAATATAATATACTTGATTAAAGATGTAATAATCATATAATTTTGCTATGTTTACATATACGTAGAAAATATAATAGCAAGTACCTTATAATAATATATATATAAATAAAGATAAAAGATATTTAAAAAATTAATATATAAATATGAATATAAATTCTTTCATACCCCAATCCATATATATAATAACTATATATACTATATATATACCTAACAAAAATATATAAGTAATCATATTATATATTTATAATATACTTATATGGTATAATTTTTTCTATGTTTAAATAGAGAAATAATATAAAAAGATAATATTAAATAATAAACAATATAGATAGAATGAGGTTTCCACTTATATATAATATATTACTCGCAATAAAAAAATACAAAACTCACCAAAATTCATATGTGTCACTCAGCGGGAAAAAGAGAAAGAATACCCAAATCCCATGAAAACCCCCATAGCCAAACACAGACGACCATGAACAAAAGAACAAGATTCAAGGTGTAACTAGTAGTAAACGCACCCAGCAGAAGAAATTCGAAAATGCAGTATCTGGGCCGCTTACTGCAAGACTATAAGTAAAAAACAAAAACTAAGACGGATAAGCAGCCACCTGGACCCAGCCCGACGCACCAGACGGAAGGCTGAAAAAATAATAAGCGAAGAATGAAGAAGAAGGAGAATAAGAGGTTAATAATCAAGCATGGAATATAACAAAACAACTTACACAGAAACGATCATTCTAAATATAACCTATGCGGAGATAGAGGAGACGAAGATAGGTGCAATCCAAACATGTGCAAGTGATAACAAGCTTAGCCAAGATAATCGAGACCGAACACATCCACGCTCAAAATACACGGAGTAAATCTTAGGCACTTAGCGATCAATGGAATTTTCAAGTGAAAAGACCGTACACACAAAACGAAATGACAGCAGGGCTGTCCAACGGGTAACTAGAAAACCGATTACACATACGAAATATGCCGCGCAGAGAACAAGGTAACACCCAAAGGACCACGACAACACCGAGATGGAAAAGATAGCCAGATTTATACATCTATGCCGATGCATATACGAAAGAAAGCATCTAAACAAAAACGAGAACAGAGAACATGACTATACAAAATAAACAAAACTAGCAGGAATATGCACCGTGAATCAGGAAATAAAAAATAAGAGTGTCAGTGATAATTACGCTGATCGACAGACAAAATATAGGACGGAACAAATATACGGACAACCGGAGCTGCCATATGAGCATCCAAAAACCTCAACACCACGGCTCATCGAAGTGCATTCAGAAATGGCACTTATTAGGCGACCAAGAGAAGAACACATCCATTGAAACAAAAGAGACTGTACGAACGATTGGGGAAAAGGTAGCTCTGATTATTCGGACGAGTCGAGAGTGCTCTGTAACGCCTCCGAGTTAGGAGTGACTAGAAGAGGAAAAAAATAAATAAAATATATTACTAACAGTAACCAACGAAGAGGATTAGCAGCCATAACAAATGATGCGCTAAGGGTAGCACGCCGCTGATAGGGAGTCAGGTGGGTATATGAGTATTGGAAGAAGGGCATCTCATTATAATAATCGGGACCTAACAATAGAATTCTACATCTCGTTCCGATAGGAGCGCACATCTAGATAAAGAACAAGAGGGATAAGTAATATAATACAACAAAACATCCAATCAAACCATAAATAATAGTCAGTGGCCTAAGTAATGCCCTCCATACATTCGGTGACGAACTAAAAAATATACATTCTAATTAGACACATGACAGTGCAAAAAAAAAGTCACCACCAGGGATAGACCCAAATGTAGAATGAACGTACAACCAATATGGACGCGTAGTCAAAGAAATTACGACTTACTGGAGATGGCCAGCATATAGTTCGACTCACTCAACCACAATAAGAAACGAAAAGACATGGTTATGGCAGAATATCCATGCAAAACTCATAATAAAAGATTACAAAACAGCTGTCAAACCTCCTCCACGATTCTCCCGAACCATGCGAACAGAACTCTGCACACGGGGACGATGAGTGGTATAATGAAAATTTATAAACACTATCCGGCTCCAGCAAATTCGCTCACTCATCGAGAGCCATGACAGGACGATGTCAGGCAGTCATAGGTGCAAATGAGAGAAAAAAATAAAAGAAATAAATAGATAGAATCGAATTACCACATAATGCAGAACTTAGAAGGACAAACCCCAAACACCCCCCCCCCTGGCCGTCGTCGTAAACGTACCAAGAATAGAAATATCGATGTTTGGAACCGCGAACCGAACGACTAAAGACGAACCCTACTGTGACACCCTTTAGCTGCTGCACCTTTGCCTCACACTCTATCAACTACTGATTTGTGAGAGGGAATATGCACACCATGTATGGTTCATTAGTCCAATAGAGAAGTGCACTTCACTCGTCTTCAACCTTTACTACACCTTTCCTCACCACCCACCATATCTTGTTGCTGCGGCGTTCAATTTTGACGACTAATATATCTAAATATAAAGCCCAACATATAATCCACAGAAAATACCCTCACTAGTACCAATAAACATAACCTATAAGTCTAAGCAGGGAAATAACGAGAATACTATCCCAACTAAGAAAGTGACTGATCACTAGAGTGGCCTAGACGGCAACCAATATATATATATTAATATAAAGAATAAACCTAAAAACATATATATTTAAACACCTATATTTCATAACCTATAAAATGAAAATATTAACCCTAAAGTATCAGTAGTATTGCAAAATTTTTACATCCAATTAATACTATATCATAACAATCAATAATATCAATATACAATCAACCGCATATTGAGTATAACAATATAGAACTAAAACGCTAATAACAAGGGTATAGATCATACTCATATAGATGAGATAGTATATAACAACCTACTTACATAATACATAATACATACGATAATATAAAATAACCACGACCACATACGACTACCCAACACATAGACACGACTATATATACACTCAATATATATAATAACTAAGCGGCAACTAGGTCGATGAACATAGTCAAATATACGTGTATGCCAAAATCTTCCTTACATAACTCTACAAACCTAAAAATCGAAGCAACAAAAGAAGCCCAGGCATACGCCTCAATACTAACAAACACCCTAGGAATCAAGCAAACACCTATAATAACTCTCCCACGCAGGCTCGGGTCACAACAGAACCTAAACGAACCCTAAGATAGAAACAAACGAACACCCGGTAAAGAATATATATATCCACTGAGTAAACTCTCACTGTACAGACACGATAAGCGCTACATAATACGTACATACACTTACAATAACTAAATGCGAGCGGATACTTATATTAGTGTAACACGTGACATTCAATAGGTATAGCAGGAGTAAATAAGACAGGGCACATCACTCACATTCAACTATATAAGAAGGAAGCAGGTGACTACTCAGGGGGTACCTATGTGATGTCGCCGCACACCACGCGCAAGCGAACCAAAGTGATTGTGTTTCGTCGCGTGTGATCGTATACATTAACAACTAGATTTTATCTTCACAATAGTGGATTTCTAGTTCAAATGCTCTTTGGCCAAACATAGTCCGAAAAATTAAATTTTCCTGTGTCTCAACACTTAACTCTCACTAATTCAGTTCTCGCGATTTTAAGCGGCGAACGGACATAGTGCTAAGACAAAATTCGCGCAAATCTGAATTTGAAATACATTATCACACTATACGTGCTCAGAGAAAAAGCATCATCAATTTCAATTAATTTTTAGAAAACGTAATCTTCGTCACGTCTATTTCTCGACAATCGATGCAGTTACTGTATCTATTAGGCGGGAGACACGCTCGTATCACTTGTATCCGTCCACTCCTTGTTGTGGCACAAGAACACGTGGTATCACAGTTCCACATTTTGATGCAGATATACATACACGACCACACCTCCACACTAGACGAACGTAGATTTAATCACAATAAACACTCATACAATCCAGATTGCGGTCCAATATCGCCCATCCGACAGCACTATATTATAATGAGACACTATCATCTCAATAAACATAAGCAACTATATCAGCCAATAAAGCCCAACAAACCTCAATGTACTATATCATAGTAGATACGTACATTAATATCTGTTAAATGCCGATCCGATGTTCACTGTTTAATAATAACAACACTACACCAATATACAAGTTCACACGAGTTAAAGGCAGGACCGCAACCAACATACGCAACAACCGTATACAGATTAGCTTCTTTATCAACATTCTAATTAAATAATAAGCAACACCTCAGACCCTGATTCCCTAGCGTCACAGCCGAGCTAAAGCGACCGGCGACAGCAAGTCACGTAAAGGTTTGTCAGTTCAAACATCGGTCCTCAAAGCTAACAAAGCCCTAGCCATCAACATCTCATGTGAGTGAGGAGCAGTGCGCCAGACCACACGCTATAATGTACCTAGCCGTACCCTAAGGCTAACTTACACCAAACTGTACATACGAGAGTCAGAGCGATATACACAAATACACTCACCTCATGACCAAAATCACCCACCCACACCAAGTCTTCCGAACAGACGAAAGTACGCCGGAGATAGAGACGCCACACCACCGACAACACGACGACCCAAGCATATAGACACCTGCTGTGTCGACACCCCGTAATGACACCGACGGGAACCACAAACAAACATCAGCTCATACACAGACGGTAAGAGCACGACACATATACGCAACCAAGAGATTCGACTAGAAGAAGGAGCGACGACATATGCCAACTCTCTTACTGTCGACTTTTCCAATTATCGATTTATAAAACAACATAAGTCCTGCCCCTTCTGTCAATACTAATATTAATGAGCTAACCCCACCATGGCTTCTCAACTCTATTAAAATATCCACAGATATCGTGGTGGGTGCCTAATTTTATATTTAAGAACCTAAGCTCTAACATTACTTATTTTAATTTTTATCAAATAAGCTAAGCCTTCCGAGGATATTCATGACAGAATAGTATAAGACGTTATTATACTTGCATATATTAAGAGGTCAACATTGAATATTAAGTATGAAATGTTATAGAAAAAGAACAAACTTGTTAACATTTAAGATCAAACTTGATATAACGAAGCATAATAAAGTAAAAATCAAGTTCAAGAATACAAAATACTACATAATATTTTTTAACATTATGAGTGCCCTATCAACTCATAGAGATTAACATACTGTATTTACTGGAAAAAGCAAAGCAAGATCAATCTAGTTAATCAAACTTCAATTGACACAATCAGTTCTTCATTCATAATATTGAAGCAATAAAATGATCGAACATAATAAAATCATTTTGTGAGAAAAGAATAGATTCCAAGAATTGACAGAATTATGCATTGACTAATATAAGTAGTAGAGGAAGCAATACAACACAGTTCATTCGTGCTCCAAAGCCTACTATCAGGTTATACTCAATGACAACACTGATTATTAGACGAAATAGAAACACACTGACGGGAATTCTGGAAAGATAGAGAGACCTGGCATTGAAATCACCTAAGAATATCAATATATAAAAGAATAGCAACTTTATTTAAAAAAAGTACTTTAGCGAAAATAATAAAAATATAACTTTAAACAATTTCGATCAGTCTTCCCGATACATACGGAACTTTTTCTAGATTTAACTAAAGCTTAACTAAAGAACTTGAAATTATATTCCATATTATTATCTACCTGATGATTATCACCTTACTCGTAGAAAGATGATCAAAAACAATACTAATTCTAATTATCACACTAAGATCTTTAATATTTTACTTATACATAATTTGCTGTATATAGTAGCTTGTGTTTATGCAATTCCTTCTGCTCTACTTTAAAAAATATTATTAAAATATTGATTTATTTCACAATAATTATTAATATTATATTACAAAATTAATTACTGTATTTAAATTTTAATTTTAATACCCATCTATTTGGAATTTCCAATTATATTTCAATATATATTGTTGGCAAATGAAAAAGATGTCTGGAGTTAATTCTCTCAGATAAAATTCAATATTTCAATTTTAATAAGTTTACTGTATAAGCCAGTGGTCTTCGACTCTCGTATACTTTAGTATTTCGTCATCCTATATTGTATTTTAAAGTTTATATAATACTATATATATTAAAATATATAATTCATATAATATATTATACAGTAGAGAAGCGCACGAGAAGAATATCGAACTGTTATATAGGGACGGGGGAATTTTTTTTTACTTTGATTTATTTTTTTACAAAAAATTCAATAATTATTTTTTTTTTTTCGACATTTTTTGGAGCTGATATAGCTAATATACTTTAAATTTTATTTGTATTCTTTCAAGTGATTTAACATCATTCCGTCTATGAGCTAGTCATAAATTTAAGAATTATAGTCTATGGTATCGCATTTTGGATAATGTTTGTAACAAAACATCTACAACTGGAAACACAAACGCCCCATATAAAAAGTAAAACACAAAAAGATATGTGATACAACACACAGGTAATTGTCTTTATTTCCTCAGGTTAATAAACATACGAATAACCCCCCATTCCACAAACATAATAAGAAAATAACACTACGTTCAATGATTAAGCAGTAACTTCCTGCAATATTTTGTCCTAGTCTAGTAGCACCTATCTTTAAGATTGTTGAACTAGGAGCATAGGGCAGTTTAGGTTAAAAATAATACTACATAACAACTTAAAAAAAGATCACATTCACGTTCAGATAAAATAGTAAGCATATAATCAATAACGTCAGCACAATCTCAAAAAAATTAAAAATAAACCAAAAAATCAAAAATTTGATTTTTTTATCATCAATTAAAATCCAAAAAATCCCAACACACGGATAATAAATATGATTAATACGATACTAAATAATATGAGTAATACAATATATAAATCGTACATACAATATAACTACATAACAAGTCATTACAACAATAACGTAGATAACACAACTAACTAGAGTTCTCAATGATCTTATGCACGAATAACCGGATAATACTACTATATATATATATATTATAATATTATATATATAATATATATATAGCTAACACAACAAAACAATCCATCAACATAGAAGCATTGTATCAATTCACAATATATTCATCTGAAGCGACTGTCCATCACTGTGGCCAAATATGGTTAAAATAATATATAACTATTGTACTATATATAATATACTAAAAAAATATTACACTATATAATATAAAATATATATGCTACGAGTAAGTAGTAACTAATATATATATATACCTAAATACTTAGCAACTATAATTAATTTTACAATAAGTAAAGGCAGATAAGCTTTCTAGGGTACATAATTATATATAACTCAATATCAGGACGTTTTAATATAATTGATTATAAAAATACTAACTTTAAATATTAAATATAGTCACTATTAATCACCATAATGTAGAATAAACATAAATGTCACATAACAAACCTACGTGATAAAGTAGTCTATATATACATAACTAAAGTATATAACACGATTAACTAGCAAAATCAGATACACAGTCTAAATCTTTGTTGAGCAACGGCAAGCCATACAAACTTATTTATTACTTTATACTAAGAATAGAAGCTAAAATGCATATACTAAAATCCATTTGTGAAATAGCAATATCAATTCTTATTTGCTTGAATATACTCAGGCACACGCTATATCACGACATGACGGCTCAATACTAAACACCTGGTAGCAACACTACTGAGAAAGGCGATATATATACCGTATAGGCAATAATAACCCGGAATATATAAACCTAATAATAAATAATACTAACTATAAGGATATAAATTGTACATAGAATTTCATAAGTACAATAATAACTAGAAACCTGGGGCGAAGCATATCAGCTGACGAGTCACTCCCTCTCAATTGTACAAACCCAAAGTGAACCCTGTACTAAGGCCGATTATCCAGTCCTCAGCCATTGACAATCATCTTATTTCCAATAGGATATCATGTCTGATTGACACCCACAACAGCAGATAAACAAGTACCCCGAAGGAAAATCCGAGTAAAAAGCAAAAAGTTCACCCCACTAAAGATAAGAGGAGGCCGAGAGAAAAACTTTCAATCAGCCAACCATGGCCGCACGAGTCTGAGAATCACAGCAAAGATTCCTTATTCTCATCTTATAGAAATTTAAAACTCATGGACTCTGAATAACCGTTCCAAGATAGAAACATAAAGAATAGATTATATATTCTATCAATCTTTTTTCATAATTATAATTTAAGTAATTAGAAGCAGAAGATGTGCGTCTCTCTCCTCTCTCTCTACTCTCTACTTCTCTCTCTCTACTTCTCTCTCTCATCTCTCTCTCTCTCTCTCTCATCTCTCTACTCTACTCCTCTACACTCTCTGCACTCTACATGCGTAACAAGCGACAAACAAACGACATACAACAAAAATTATATTAAAATCTTGCAAAAATATGCACTTCAAGAATCTAACAATTTTAAGAATGCATAATTAACCCACTTCTAATATCTATGAAAGCATTAAAAAAATGCACTATGATCCTGTTAAATATAATTTACTGAATAGTGAAAATTTTGTGAATTCTATTGCTCATCATATGACTTTTTTGTTTACCAAATGATAGCTAATATTGAATCTGTTTGTATGTTTATACAGACTTATATTTATCATATATATTAAAGAAAATATACGTATTATATAGATAAGTAGTAAGGTTGGGCCAGTAAGTATCATAGGAGAGATACGTCAAGAAAAATAAAATAGCTAATAATTAAATAATTTATATAGTAGCAAAGGATAAATCACGAGTGTAGAACAAATGGCTATATATAACGAAAAAATTGTCAACAATAAAAGTAGCTATGGTACAAACAGAGGCGGAGCGGATATACTGGTAAAAGTCAGCTATATACTAAATATAAGAGGAAATACAAAATACAGCAACAAGATGCGTACATGCGGTGATATGGTACAGGACTAATATGAATGAGAGGCCTATCTAGAAGTGATGAAGTATGATAACGGAGACGAGGCAGTAAGGGGAAATAATGATATAAGGGAAGAGCGAACGGGTGAAAGAAAAGGACAAGAAAACCTAAAATATATATATACATACTAATAGGCTATACTAGAAAACCCTACCCACCACTACGTACTCCAACCTCCATACTCTCCATACATATAGTACAAACATAATAGCTATTATGAAAAAATATAAAATCCAAAACCAAAAACATAATTCGCCATAGACTTGAACCAAAGAACCAAAGCGGCTTCTTTATTTCTGGCAAAAAATAATTTAAAATAATTCACTGGAAATTAAACACTAATTCAAATAAGGAAATCTAAGATGGTACTTACACCTATAAAAATACAATGAGCAACGTTAAATAATGCAATAGGAAATAGAAGCCTACCAATTGAATACACAAAAACAAGCTAACCTGGCCAGGCAATTACTAACTAACGAATAATAAATCTATAATGACAAGATGAGATCCCATTTAAGCAAATTGAATCACAAGATAGCGCAGCAATTAATGAATGTTAGTTTCAAAATAATAAGAAAATTAATTTAATATATAGAAGAAGAAGAAGACGAAGAATAATATTACAGACTCTGAACTTCACTGAACGTTAACTTAAGGAAAATTTCCAAATCGGATTGAAAACATGTATTATTAATTCGATTTTTAGGAAAATTCCACCACAACATAATTAAACTAAGGTTAGGAATTGATAATAGGAATTAGAGAGTCTAAATTTAAGTAGAACTAAATGCACTTTTTAAATATTGTAGTTTAAGGAGGGTTTAAGATTGCATAGTAAAAACAAAAAGCAAAACTTTTTAGAAAAAAAACAACGCCATGGTACACAAGTCACGAAAACCTTAAATTCAGAACACTTAGTTTTTTATGAGAAATAGTAATATGATAAATCATATAAGAAAGGAGGCTGCTAAAAACAGATACATAAATTGCGAATTGCAGAATTGGGTCGTAGGAGGTATACAGAGAGAAAACAAAAACTTGAAACATCAAACGTTTGAACCACTCCAAGTATGTAATATATTCTCTAAACAAAATAAAATAAGTTAAATAAAAAAAATAAATTAACTCTAACGATTAACAAATAAATATGAATTAATTAATAAATATAATTTACTATACAAACAAATACTGCCACACAAAAGACCGAGATGTAGCCTATAGGCAAACAAAAAAATAGAAACACCAAATAAAACAATAATCAATACACGAAGTGTCTCGTCCCTGGACTCTAAAATAGCTTGTCAAAACAACTTTAAGCATGAACTTGACGTTTAACAAGACCTCAACACTCTCACCAACTACTGCCTACAGACGTACATCAGCCCCCATAAACGCTTATACACCAAATTATAATTGAGTTTTATCTTTTATCATTAGAGACTATTCTTCTGATTTCATTCTCTACGCGAACAATTCCTCTCCACACCCTGGATACAACATTACTTATAGAACTCGCCGCCCCCACTTTCACCTATTTGCCCCACTTACCTTCTTGCTCTTACTTTAACAGATTCTTATGTTTTGTCTCCTCAACCAACTACCAACTTCCATAACTACCCAACCCATTCCATCAACAAGACACGGACAGCAAGCTTATAAGATGACTTTTCCTCAATATAGCAACAAATAAACATCAAACCTACGTCTATTGAAATATAAAATTTCCCCCCCAAGAAAGATATTGAAATATATAAATCAGTCAATCAGCTTCCAAAGAACTCTAAGCATCCAATAGGTTCCAAGAGCTGACATAAAGCATAAATAGTTGTAATAAACCTGCAACGCCATCTAAAATAAACCATTGCTACTCCTGCTCGAACCAAGAACAAAGAAAGTGCTTCTAAAAGAACACAGCCCTGTCAGATAAGTAATCCATTATCCAAGACATTACTCATTTTGCAATCTCTTCAAATAAAATAAGAGAAATTAGGTGGGGTCTCAACTGAAAAAAAAAAAAATTGAATGACGATTAGGAAAGTGTAAATAGGTAATTACAAAGAGAAGTCACATAGACTATCTGATCTATATGTGAAGAGAGGACCTAAGCTTAAACGTTAAATAGCATATTTTAATAATAATAGACAAATAATAATTAATAAAGATGATTCAGAAATAATAGGGAAGATTAAATTTAGAGAACACTAAACAAATGAAAAAAACGACTTATAATTTCTTTTGCATCCACGAATCGTTGAATTCCTATAAAGACCCGACCACCAGAAAGCTGCAATGAAATTGCGGAAATAACGAATATGCTTAAAATATTTTAATTTTGAGTTTACATCCACATGAAATTACAGTTGTGATTTTTTAAACATAAACAGAAATGATACATGAAAACCCCTGTCACAGAATGTTCTAGCGATAAATCAGAGTTAAACAGAACTAAACGAAGACAATGGCTAAAAATAAAATAGAAATATACGAAACCTTTCCCCGGAAAAGCTAGTAAGAATATTGTCAACCACCAACCAATGATCAAGGCACTAGTATCTACACATAGACTTAAATCTTACATCTACCAAGAACATAAGGCAACTCAACATAGGATACCAACACTCCTCCAATGTCCAAAGCTTTACCTTGCTAAATCCGCATTAGTCACACACAAGCCAACTAAAATAAGGACCAGTAAAGATCAAAATGACAGGTGAAATATAAAAAGGGCGAAATTACTACCCCAATATCCCATATGACTGTTCTAGGGCTAATGTCAAACTGCAACATATAGATGACATAATATTAAAAAGAGAACAATAGCACAAATTCATTTATCATATAATGCATACCCATCCACACTGAAATTTCAAGACCATTTATTTTATTGCATATCTGCGAGAAGCTTTGGAATTCCAGAACCTATGGTTATCTAAAAGAAAATAATAATTCAACAAACCTAGATGACTAAATCTAATCCACAAATGCAACATAAGACCACAAATACATATCATTGATGAAGCCTTCAAAATTAATCCAAAGTGGTGAAAGATGGTGTATACCAATGACTACCAACCCAAGTGATAGGGATAATGTAATTGATATTCATAAATAACAAGTAGTTAGAAATCGCCTCTTTATAAAAATATTTGAAAACAAGCACATCCAAAAAATAAAATAAATATAAAAAGTTTATTAACTAGGTTAGGTAATTGTACCACCACTATCTAAGATCCGATTTTAAAAAACCATAAACGCATTCAAATCTAATAAAGAAATAGAAAAGATTTGTGTACTATTTTTGTATCAATAATATTAGAAGAGCTAAAATTTCTCGCAAAGGGTTCTATTCCTTAGTAAATTATGACTTAGAATAAATTAAAACAAAAATACAGAATTAATATAAATTATCTTTTTCAATTACTAAAATTTATTTATTAATCCCCCCACAACCCCTACTCATATACATCAATAAATTATGCTCCATGTTTATTACGTATAATTACAAGATCGTATTAAAAAAGGTCATGAGTTTCATTTAAAAATTTACATACTTATTCTCGAGAAATGATGAAAGCATTACCGGAAAATTAAGCCACACCAACCTCTGCCAAGATCCTTACCAAAGGCCCCCACTCCCTGGACCACCCACTGTTCCACATTATTTTAAAATTTTCGCAAATTGTTTTTAATAAGTTAAAACCACTCGGTCAAAACTGGTCCCTGACTGAGAGTACATACTTAGTAACACAGATCATGCTACATAGTAAAATAAAAATTTCTAGTTTTATAATTTTATTACTTCTGATGTCATCACACAAACTTAGATAACACTCCCTATTTACCTTGTTAAAACTATACTTAGCCCTTACCTATGGGTATCAACCCCAAATCACTCTGTCAACCAACAAACACAATCCCATAAAAGCACCCACTACTCGTGAAAATCCGCACAGTCCAATATATCACAAACATTTCAAATAAATGAAGCGCCTCAAAAAAATCGTGATATTAGCAATGTAAAACTACAAACAAGGACTCATCCCATATAAGTATCTAAAAAGGTATGGAGCAATTGACTACCATAGTCCTTATGCTTAACAGTAAGATGTGTAGCTTGGCCTTTGAGCAAACACAAATGGATATAGTAATAGCCCTTCACTAAAAACCCCCGATATAGGCACCACCAAAACCCCACACAGACCAGCATTAATAAACATGAAACGTCAACAAAAATATATTCAAATCCAACACCTAAGGATTCAGTTAATTCACATCACACAACTTGACGTGGAAACAGTCTGCAATCGACTACAAATTTCACCTTTAAATCCTCTTTCAGCTTGTACCACACATACAAAGTCAATATAACCATCGCCCAAAGCAGCTAGTGTTCCTCATCCCATTCAATTATTTTAGACTTCCAGAATCAGCTTTATCTCGATAAAAAAAGAACTTCCCTACATAGTACGAAAACAAAGAAAACCCCACAAGAAAAAACCAAAAACGCAAGAAAATAGTATATCGTAAGTACCTAAAGAAGCCATCGCACAATAAAAAATCTGAAGTCCTCCCTCAGCCAAAAGTATCTGTCGCTACGTGATGTACTACCGAGCGTCCCATATAACTACTGAACGGAACAACATGCAAAGGAACTTTCTTTTACATCACACGATGCTGAATATGCACCGCAAACCAAAGCGCACGAACTCTATTCAATACTCCCATATTTCCCTATCCCTGCTACCCCCAAATTCATACCTTACCAATCCATTCATCACTTAAACTAAACTCAACACCAACTGCTGCACAAATTACTACTTCCAAAGAATCGAGTACATCAAACCCCACCCTGGAATATACATTCTTTCAAAAAAGTAAGCAGATGGTACACCAAACCCTCTTTACAGCCCTATTTGGCAAATAAATAAAGCCTGTAACAAAAATCAGGTTTGTCTCACTAAAAACACCTAATTAGAAAGACCGAAGAAAAATCCCAGTAACAACCTATGCATCACCATGGAACTTTTCTACATAGATGTTTCAT
>JABUQX010040336.1:0-12500 GCA_015478945.1 Trachelipus rathkii
TCTGCTTTTGAGAAAGTAGTGGAAATAAAAGCTATTGGCTTCTCCTCTCCAGATTGTTTCTGAGCCAGACATGCTCCTGCTCCGATGTCTGAAGCATCCACATATAACAACAACGGGACTGCTGGATCTGTTCGATCTGGATAAGTTAATACTGGTGGTTCAATCAAAGACTTTTTCAGTTTTTCAAACGCCTTCTGACATGGTTCATTCCACTTAAGGGTTTTGCCACTTAATAATTCAAAGAGAGGCTTGGCGAACTCTGAACAATGGGGGATATGTCGCCGATAAAAATTAACCATGCCTAGAAACTGACGAAGCTGGCGAATGGTCTTAGGCGTAGGGAATTTCATAATCCCTTGTAGATTAGAGTCCAGGGGAATCATTCCTTGTTCTGAAATTTGATGTCCCAAGTATTGTACTTCCTTTCTTACCATAAATGTTTTAGTTGGCTTAATTTTAAAACCTGTTTGCTGAAATGCCAGAAGTACTTTTTCTAAAATTTCTAGATGTTTTTCATATGTAGCACTTACGATGAGCACATCATCTAAGTACACCATGCACTCATTCCAAGGGATATGGGCGAGCGCATATCTCATGCCTCTCTGAAATGTGGCCGGACCGTTTTTGACACCAAAAGGCATTCGTAAAAACTCCCAATGTGACAGGGGGGTGGTGAAGGCGGTCTTCTCTATACTGGTTTCTTCCATCTCGACCTGATAATAGCCTTTCACCAGATCTATAGTGGTGAAATACTTCATCCCCTGCAAACTAAAGAGCATGTCTATAAGATTAGGGATAGGGAAACTATCTCCCTTTGTGATTTTATTGAGTTCCCTATAATCGATGCATAATCGTATTGATCCATCCGGCTTTCTTATTGGAACAACCGGAGCGGAGTAAGGAGATTTACTTCGTTGTATGATGCCTTCCTTCTCTAGTTGTTTACAATTAGCTTCTATTTCCTGTAAGATAGGTCCTTGAAGGCGCCTTACTGGTACCTGAACAGGATCATCTGTCAGTGTTTCAATCCGGTGTTTAATTACATCGGTACAGCCAACATCTGAATCTCCCAAACTCAAGACTGATGGAAACCGACTTAAGAGTCGGACCAATTGTTCTCGCTGCTCTTCAGTTATGTCTGACTCATGCACTCTGAAAGCTTGAAAAATTCCTTCCGTTGTCCACTCCTGCCGATCCTGTGGGTCATTTTCCGCTAACTCGACTAAATTAATGGAAGGATCAGGTATATTGGTTAACTCCAGATTTCCCATGATGGTGCCTTTTCTTAATTTCTTAGGTAATTCTCCATCATTTCGTGTTATTAACAATGTCTTATTCTCGTGGAATTGTACAATTGCATTCTCAAATGTAATATCTTTCGGCAGTCTTGAATTGGCCTCTATTATCCCTAGTTGTTCTGATTTTAGTCCTATACTACTCTGCACCTCCACAATGGCACATTCTTTTGGTTGAATCACTATACTTTCGGTCAATGCACATAGTATTCCCTTTTGTTCAGTCCGCATATCTACAGCTACTGTTTGCACATAATTCCCTCGTCGAAGGACCAGTTCCTTTTCATATAAGTCAGGCAACAGGCGTTCCTTTTGTAGCAGATCATAACCCATGACCAGATCGTATCCCATAACCTCATCAGGGATTATGATAAATCTCATGGGTTTTAACACATAATTGGTGGATAATTTTAGAGCCAACATCACTTCACCTAGCACTGGAAATCGCACGTGCCCTATCCCTTCTATGCTCTTATAAGCTGCGGGTAATAATGGACATTTTTGTTTGTCCAAGGCATGGAAACACCTGGTGGATACCAGACTTGTCTCTGCGCCCGTATCAACAAAAGCTACACAAGCCTCTATTTGAGGTTGATCTTCAATGGTCACTCTCAAAAGGAGGGTTTCTTCTGGCGCTCTAATCATGTTGTACTTTATAACCTTCTCTTCTTTTACTTCAACTTTAACTTCACCATGCTCTGGAGAGTTTTCCGTAACTCTCTCTTCTCGAATGGGCTGATTACTACTAATTAAAACCGATGGACATATCTTTCCAATGCTAGTCTTAGATTCACACTGAGGATCCTCCTGAGACTCTCCAGGAGCCTCCTCTTTTCTATCATCGTCTGTACTTTGTACAATTTCTGACCTTTCATTCTCCAACATGAGGTCTTCCATGTCGGAGTTTACTAGTTTCCCGGTTTGGTGGGACAGTCTTTACCCAAATGGCTACCTTGGCAAAAAGGACACTTAATTTGATTACCATATTTGTCAGGACAGGCGGCTACTAAATGGCCTACTTCCTTACAACGTAAACACCTATTCTGGGACTCGTAACAATCATCAAAGGTATGTCCTCTTTTCCCACAATATTGACACTGAGGCCTCAATCGACACTGGCTCATCATGTGCCCAGGCTTGTTACAATGAGCACATGTAGGTGCGCTTCTTTGATTCTGTCTATTGTTGCTAGACCTTGACGGATACTGTTGATCTCTAGTCCTGGCCACTGAGGGTCCTGATTCATTCCTATAGAATCCCTGAGTAGTCTGGTTTTGTCTGCCGGGATTAGTAACTGCCGCTGATGACGCAACTGTATTAAATTGCGGCGAAGTAACTTCTGCACCCGAGGTCTGTGTCCTCTGGCAACAACACATTCTCAAACTTTCCTTATTTTTAGGCATTGGGAACAAAGAGGATATCTGTGGTGATACTTGATAATTTTTAGTCAGGTCCACAACTTCTGGACTAGTACCTTCTTTCTTTCCTTTCTTACCCTTAAAACATTTGTCAACAATAGCAACCAGTCTCTCCCAAGGAAGTGGATGTCCCATTGCTGTTTCTGAAGCCGTCATTGTGTCATCTACCCTGTCTTGAATGTTCTCTGGTAAACTTTTGAGAAACTTTTGCCGTACTATAGGCAATTTCATAACATCCTGCCCCGGGAAAGCCTTCTGGGCTAACCCAATTAATCTCAACGCATAAAGAGGGACTGTTTCCTCTTCCATTAAACTTGCATCTGTAAACTGTTCTGTTTCTTTCCTTGTCTCTTTTTCAATTTCACTCTTAAACCAAGCTAACATTTTTCTCTTTACCTCATCATATTCAAATGTTGTTCGAGCTATTATTTTATATACATCCAAAGCTGCTCCATCTAAGTGGTTTCCCAAAAGGGGTACCATACCTTCTGGAGAACCTGGATATTTAGCCAAGCAGTATACTTCATAACGTTGAAAGAATTGCACCATTGTTTCTCCGGTTTCCAGTCGATATTTCCCGGGAGGAATGACGCTATGTGGTTTTCTGTCCCTAGACATATTTTGCATCATGTTTGCCATTGATTGAATCAATTGAGTGTTTTGCTGCATTAGTTCCTTAAAAGTTGGTGAATCCATGGACAGATTTTGTGGATCTTGCACCAGATTTGGTATCTGATCTTGAGCACCTGGATCACTGTTTTGTAAACCAGTTTGCGAACCATTAGTGGTTTGAGTGGTTTGAGAATTCGTCCCAGAAATAGGACTCTTTTCCTCTACCAAAGAATTCATATCATCAGGCATGATGGTGAGTTTATAATGAAATGAACGAATAAGGGTTACTCCCTTGAATCAGAAAAGAAGAGTGACAGAACACTCAGCAGCAGAGGTAGATATTCAAAAAGAACAACTACGCTCTGCTACCAAATTATGTAACAAGTTTTGAGTTACAATGAGAAAGACAAGTCCAGTACTCACTTTGTTAATAAAGGAAGTCTGGCTCATCTATAGAGAGGTGCGGATTGCAAAGTGATCTTCTTCCGCACTTTCTCCTGTGACAGATGTCGTGACGGATCTGATCCCCAACTGGTGTTTTATTTTTGTGAGTTGTCCCTCAAGAACGACCACAACTACTGCTGAGAATTGAAGTCACAATTAATAATAGAAAAAATGGAAAGACTAAATAACGATTAAGGCGGCATCCACAAACAAAAAAAACACTCACCATCAATGATGACACCACATGCTTTTGGCAAATTAGATAAGAAAAAGTGCAGCTATGCAATTGACTTGGCAAACACTAAAAGTGCATAAAAAATAAAGCGTTTATATTTTTATAGATATTTTTATTTAAATATTTAGGTTAGTTTAATTAGTAGGGGTTAATACATAATAATAATAATAATAATAATAATAATAATAATAGATGATAATGATAAAAATAATAATAATGATAATAATAATAATAATAATAATAATAATAATAATAATAAAATAATACCAAATGCTCAGATAATAATTACATAAAATTTAACAGTGGGCAACTCAACCTTACTGCCCTTAGACTTCTCTCTCAAAAAAATTAATAATTAAATATATTTATATACAAGTCAAGATGAATATTTAATTTTGCAATGGGCAAAGTGGTCGGTCAGTATAGAACAAGCCCAATAAGGGTTAAAATAAGTTCTTAATAAATTGTTACAGAAATAGGCTCACCTTAAGTGGCTGTGCCATTAGTTTAATAATTGGGTTGTTGGGACACAATTGGTGAAAATCTCAAGTACAAACTCTGATGATCTTTTTGTTTGTTTCGCTTGAGTTGCTGTTTTATTTTTCTCTCTTAATCCCTTGGGTAGTTCCTTTAAAAAAAAGAAACTTATATAAACCAAGTATCAGGTCATTGGTTTTAATGATTACGAAAAGTTGATTTACTAATTTCTGATCATCATATATTTTTATAAGAAAACTTCATAATAGAAAACTCTTTAGGCCTCATTAAAAATGCATAATAAAATGGGAATGATATTAATGAAATTAAGTTTCAACACCACCCGGTAATCCGGGAGAATTCGCGGAATAGAATCTTCTGGTCCTCTTTCTGTATTTGATTTGTGTGTGTATTCCACACTCTGATTGTTCAAATAATCAAATATTTATATTACAACCTGGGGAAGAGTTAAGAGAAACGGTAATATTTCAATATATATATATATATATATATATATATATAACGTGGGAAACATAAAGAGAAAGCTATAATAGTCATATATATATATATATATATATATATATATATATATATATATATATATATATATATATATATATATATATATGGACAAAGTTACTTAACGCCCACACGGAACGGGAGCTCGGATCAAAAAATTTTTTTCACAGGTAGCATCTATGTATGATACATAAAAAAATGTTAAAGGGTAAAAATGAATTTTCTTTTTTTTTTTTTTTTTTTTTTACCTGTTCTAGGGGCGAAATTAGGTTAGGTTAAGTTAGGTTAGGTTAGGTTAGGTTAGGAAAAAAAATTTCATTTCGACCCTAAAAACTATTTATGTATCATAGAGGCTACCTGTGAATTTTTTTTTGATCCGAGCCCTGCTCCGTGGGCGCATAACTTACTATATATATATATATATATATATATATATATATATATATATATATATATATATATATATATATATATATATATATATATATATATAAAGAGAGAGAGAGAGAGAGAGAGAGAGAGAGAGAGAGAGAGAGAGAGAGAGAGAGAGAGAGAGAGAGAGAGAGAGAGAGAGAGAGAGTAGCAAAAAGTTGCTGGAGTCGCCACTGATATATATATATATATATATATATATATATATATATATATATATATATATATATATTTATTTATAGTATATATATATATATATATATATATATATATATATATATATATATATATATATATATATAGGAGTTTTATATATTTTTATATATATATATATATATATATATATATATATATATATATATATATATATATATATATATATATATATATATATATATATATATATATATATATATATAATTTTGCATGTTGCTTTAAATTTTTTTCTGATATATACATTTTTCACTTTCAGATATACTTACCTTTTCAAAGGTTTGGAAGACTTGCACTTAGATCAGCGCATAATGCAGTTTCTGGCAACTGTTAACAACTATGCTTTCGAAAGATCATAAGTAAGTAAAATGATTGGAATTGTAAAAGGGTAGTTACTAGTATTTGTTATAGTGCTTTTGGTTCATTTATAATATAAAAAAGAAACTTATTCAGCATATAAGTATTATTAAATCCTAATAATAATAATAATAATAATAATAATAATAATAATAATAATAATAATAATAATAATAATAATAATAATAATAATAATAATAATAATAATAATAATAATAATAATAATAATAATAATAATAATAATAATAATAATAATAATAATAATAATAATAATAATAATAATAATAAATAATAATAATAATAATAATAAATATATATATATATATATATATATATATATATATATATATATATATATATATATATATATATATATATATATATATATATATATATATATATATATATATATATATATAAAAAAGAGGTAAATGAACAGTTTGGAAGTAGGGTGAATTACAACATTACAAGGAAATAGGAAGCTCTTCTGAAAGGAAAGCCATAAAAGGTTAAGAATGAGAATATGGGGAACTAGAATAAATAATGAATAGGGATGGTGCTTGTACCATGAAATGGGTGTGAGGGAGTGTGGAAAGAACACTTCGAAAATCTGCACAATATTAACAGTAATGATGAGGTGTTAGTGAATGTGTATGGTTTTGATGGTGCAAGAAGGAATAGGTATTTTGGGGATGAGGTTATTAGTAAGGAGGAGGTAATGGGTAGAGTGAGAAAGTTGAAGAATGGTTAATCTGCAGGTATAGATGAAATTACTAGTGAAATGATCAAGAACGGAGGCGAGATGGTGATTGATTGATTTAAGTTGTAAAGCGCTTATGGAGGGTATAGTTCCAAGGGATTGGAGGAGAGTGGTAATAGTACCCTACATAAGGGTAAGGGAGAAAAGGGGGACTGTAGAAATTATAGGAATAAGTTTATTGAGTGTTGTAGGGAAGGTATATGCTGGTATTTTGGTCGAAAGAGTGCGTCGAGTGACTGAGGGACTGATTGGTGAAGAACAAGGTGCGTTTAGGAGTGGTAGAGGATGTGTGGATCAAATCTTTACATTGAAACAAATGATTGAGAAAATGAGGGAGAAGAAGAATAAATTGTATTTAGGTTTTATGGATTTGCAACAGGCGTATGATGGGATAATAAGGAAGCGTTATGGCAGGTGTTAGTGATATATGGTGTTAGTGTTTTGAATGGAATCAAAGTATGTATGACGATAGTGAAGCGTAGTGTAAGAATAAATGGTGTCAATGGTGATTGGTTTAGGATTAATAGCGGAGTAAGACAGGGTTGTGTTATGTCTCCTTGGTTATTCAATTTGTATATGGATGGGGTTATGAAAGAATTCGAGGTGGGGATGGCAGGAAATGGTGTTAGAATGGTGGAGAATGGAGATGAGTGGAGGGTGCCCTACCTATTATATGCGGATTTGGTTCTGTGTGGCGAATCTGAAGAGAGTTTGAGAGGATTGGTAGAGAGATTTGGCAGGGTGTGTAAAAGGAGGGGCTTGAAAGTAAACGTGGATAAGAGTAAGGTTATGGTTGTGAGTGAGGACACTCCTCAGTGTGAAGTTATGTTAGATGGTGAGCAGCTGGAACAAGTGTCTGAGTTTAAATATTTAGGGTATATGTTGGATGAGAAGGGAACGGACGATGCAGAGTGTAGTAGGAAAGTTGTGAATGGCAGGAAGGTGGCTGGTGCAATTAAATCGTTGGTGAATGTAAAGGGACTAAGTCTTGAGTGTATGTTGTTACCTGTGTTATTGTATAGTAGTGAGACTATGGTCTGGAATAAGAAGTATAGATCTAAAGTTCAATGTGTTCAGATGGACAATCTTAGGTGTGCTAGGTGTGAGAAGAATTGATAAAGAGAGGAATGAACGTATTAGAGAGTGGTGTGGTGTGAAGAAAGGGGTAAATGAGAGAATAAATGAAAGAATGTTGAGATGGTTTGTCATGTGGAAAGATGATAGTCGTTGGTTAAGCGGATGTATAGTGGTGGGGAACCGACCGGCTGGGAGACCGAAGGGAAAGTGGATTGAGTCGGTGAACGAATGTCTGAAGGAGAGAAATGTGAGTTTGGCAGAGGCGAGAATAAAGGTGCATGTTAGGAGAGAATGGCGGGGTTTTGTATGGGGGCATGGTTGTGGCCCACCTGGGCCAGGGGATGAACCCTTACATTGACGATTTACCATAGTGAGGGTCCGTCGCGGTCCCATGATGCTCTAGGGTGGATTTTCTGTCTGTGACGAGCTCTCACTAATTAATGGTACAGAGGGGGCGGTAAGGCTGGGCTTTCTTTTCGACGTTTGTCATGTTCTCCTACTGCTTTTCTTTTCCGATGTTTGTACAGCACCTTACCCCCAATCTTGGGGCAAAGAGGAAGGTGAAGAAAGAAAGAAAGAAAGAATATATATATATATATATATATATATATATATATATATATATATATATATATATATATATATATATATATATATATATATATATATATATATATATATATATATATATATATATATATATATATATATATATATATATATATATATATATATATATATATATATATATATATATATATATATATATATATAAAGTATATATATATATATATATATATATATATATATATATATATTCCTATGTGCTAGTAACGAAAATACGATGTACAGAGCTCATTATTACTCTGTTGTTCCTCTCGGAGCAAGATCTGGTCTTATTCAGTGGGTAGGGAGTGCTACTCCTCTGTTTGGCCTGTATAAAAGATGGCAGCAAAGGGAAGCTCAGATTCAAGCCCTAAAGGGACATTCAGGTCATCAAAGCACAAGTGGAGCTCCACCTCAGAGTACGTCTCGAAATTCAGTATTTCAGTTTTCAAATATTTTATTCTAAATTAATTATTTGATTTTAAATGTAACCTATCCTAGTATTAGTGAAATTTCATTATCAGGTTTCGTTGTTGATAATTTTTAAGGTTTTATTTTATTCTTTCCTAAACAGTTCAAAATATACCACGACCCTCTGATGTATATTATTCTAAACTATCGCCAAGACTGAAGGAAGCTGGAGTTAGTTTGGAGAACAGGAAGGAGTGGCCTGTTGCCATTTTAAGAGATGTTTTCCAAGAATTGGTTAAAGAAACACCTTCAGATCTTTTATCAAGGTATGACTGATGTATATTGTTAATCATTATCGTAACTTACATCTACTTTTTTGTCACCTTGCTGTAGTGTATATTCTAGCCTTTTTTTTTTTTTTTTTTTTTTTTTTTACCCAAATACTTTTTTTTTTTTTTTTTTTTTTAGGAATTTCAATATACATCATAACACTGAATCTATGGACTTCTCTTATACTTAAAGAACTCTGACCACAATTTTATAGCTCTTAATTTTAATGCTTTCTCTAAAGCATCACCACTCTGCCTTAAGCGTATCTTTAGGTACTTAATCAGGTCTTATTGGGAGCTCTTGGTAGCTTCTACGATCACCATCCTTGGAATAACTGATTTGACTCAGTGATGAAACAAGAGGCTCATTCTCTATATTTGGATAACTTCATTTGTTTCCAAACAACCTGTTCGATAGTACACGTTATCGTGTCATTTAGAGTAGAGACTTTTTAAAACACTCCTTCCCCTATCACTTGCTTATTTAAATTCAGCTCAGAAACATTGCAAGGATATTATTCAACTGGACTATTCACACTAACGCTAGACGAAAGTGTTTTTGCTAACTTGATTGTCCTCTAATGTCAAATATTTCTGACCTCTTACCAAAAATATATAACTTATGTAAATCTGCCTTTCCTCCTCTTATTCGTTCAGAAGGATTTATTGTAAATTCTCCTGCTGAAAAGGCTCATATGTTGAGTTTTCTTTCTTCATCTAATTCAACCCTGGATGATTTTGGGAATTAACTAGTTTTCATTAACTATCCATTCACCTGCTTCTTTAACCTTACACACTCCTTTGTCGACGACTCGACACTTCATTCTTTTGCTCATTTTAAATCTTCCTCTATTGTTGCTAGAGTCGCTTCTTAACTTTAGCTTACCGATTCTATTTTTGCTGATCTGGTAAGGTTTCACGAAGGTTCTCTATAATTTTAAAATTAAACTTTTTAGTTTCCCTCCCAAACCACCTCCCAACTTTTCTATCTCTTTCGGCGCTTCTATAATCTCATTTGTGGACTATATGAGCATTCTTGGTAACGACATAATCAAACAAATCTTTCTAAACCTCATATCACAGTGGTTGATAGGCTAGCTTTCAAGGAAACTAATAATCTGCTCAGATTGCGAGAATTTTTCATACTCAGTTACTTCAACTATTAAAGGGCCTCATCTGTTCTCGCATTTGGGGAGAGGGCTTCAGTTCCACTCTTATTTTGGATAAAGTCTAGTTCAGGCTAAGGCTAATTGACTTATTAGTTTTACTTGCTTATGATCTTCCTTGACTCGTTAGATTTGCAACGTGATCTTGACGCTATATATTTTTTCTAAAGGTATTACAATACCAGGAGCTCGAGTGAGTTGATCATTCACATTCCACCAGATATGAGAAATCATCTCGGCACAAAGGGTGCATCTTCTTCACACGAGTTTTGTGTGGAAATTGGGAACTCTGGGTTGCTCAGTGTTGCTACCCTTTCCTTCCCAACCACCTCTATTTTGTAGAATTCTCTCTTTCATCTTCTATCTTCTAATATTTCCTGCAGAGTATAATCTTAATTTCAAAGCTTGCGTTTTTGCTCATCTCAAAGATTTGAGATTCATATGAGCTTGTATGGGTCTTTTTTATTTAATGTCCCCTCCATTAACAAGGCATTGCCCGTGATTGGTGCATGTTATAAGCTTGAAAAAAGAAATGATTAGTACAGGGTTCACACTTTCTGGAAAGTCAGGGAAAGTCAGGGAAAAAAAAATTGGTCAGGGAAAGTCAGGGAAACGTTTTAAAATATGCTGAAAGTCAGGTAATCCTAAAAATCATGAAAAGTCAGGGAAATTTTAAAATTTCCAAACATATGAAGAATGATCCATGGACCAAGTTACATATTTTTGATATATTTTTTTTTCCTTACTGTATAATTGTGGAATGAGAGATGTATTTGATAAGTGAATGAAAAGGATGGGCGAGGAATGACATTCCATAAATCTACTTCTATCCTGTTTCTTTCTATTTTTAGTTCACTATTACCTACTATTCTTCCTATTCTGTTCGTAGAAGTTGTTCCAAGTTCATCCTTCCGATTGAAGGTGATTGGTATATGGATGTGTTTTAGACTGTATGACTTATGACTTAATCTGTTTATATCTTTTTCTTTTTAGGGAATTATACTTTTTGAGGTGTTTTTTTTTTTTTTTGAGGTTTGACGAAGGGATTTTTGATTTTGTGCAGTTGAAGGTATTTATTATTTTTTTATAAAATGACTTCAAGCAAAAAAAAAAACAACTTTAACGACCAGTGGTTGGACGTCAAACTGAACCTTGGTTCATTTCTGTTCACAGATTTACAATGTCTCGTACTTAATATTATGGAAAGATTTCTTAAGTCCAGTAAAATGCCTGCTACAACCAACAACTAAGCTTTTGCATTAGATTTACATGACAAACTTGAATGCCAGACTGTGCAAATCAAAATGACAGAAAAGATATTAGAAAGATATCCTCTGAAGTACAAGCCTGTCCAATGGCTCTCATCATTGGATCCTAGTATAGTTTTTCATCAGCCAGAACAAGGGAAACAAAGATTTGATTTATTGCTAGAGGCATTGTACACCAATAACCAAATCACAGATTCTGTTGCTGAGAAAGAAAAGCACTATACTCTACTTTGCAGTGAAGCTCATTCTACCCTTGAATTAAAATTGTCCTTCTAAGAGACTTGATGAGTTTTTTTTTCTTCTATAGCACCTGAGAATCAATGTTATGTGGAATTGTGGCAAATTATTAAATTAGGACTGATATTTTCGCATGGAAATGCGACAGTGGAAGGAGGGTTTTTTATAAATTAAGCAATTTTAGTGGAGAATCTGAAAGAACATAGTCTGATTTCTCAAAGAACAGTGCACAATTCTATAAGATCTCATGAAAGTATTCATAAAGTTCCTATCACTCAAAAAATGTTGACAAATGTAAGAGCTGCCCATAGGAGATATGAAGAACATCTCAAAGAGTCAAAACAGAAAGAAAAAGAAGAGAATAAAAAGGTTGAAAAAGAATATTATCCATACAGATCAATAAACTTGAAGAGCAGAGAAAGATGTTAAAACTGAAGGCTTTAACAGAAGAAGCCGCTATAAAATCAAAAATTCAAATGCTTGAGAAGAAAAAGTTAATCTAAATCTCCCCATTTAGAACTTTTGTTGGACGCTATTCACCTAGGCTATTAATGTAAGCTTTTTAATTTATTTTCTTTTTTGTATAAATAAAACTGTTTTCTTTTGAAAAAATAAAAGGAGTGCTTTGGACGGCTATGGGTAAG
>JABUQX010040336.1:15000-25000 GCA_015478945.1 Trachelipus rathkii
AGTATTAGTATTTTTGAAGTGTAACTTCAAATAAAATAATAATTTAAATATTGATCCAAAAATATAAGTATTAATAATTTTAATTGCACTTCGAAAAATATAATCCTTATATCCAGACCAACTCCTATTTTTAACACATTTTTGAAATATTTTGAAAGATTGTTCGATATACATAGAGAAAATAAAAGTTTTGAAATTTCAGAGAGAATGTACTCGAATCTATCCCCAATATTTTGACAAGTTTAGAAAAGTGGCAGGAAACAAATCAAACTTTAGCTCAGGCTGAAGGAAATCTTCAAGAAGGACATCAGTTGATGGCAATGATAAAGGTTAAAAAAATTGCCAAATCTTCCCTCTTTTAGCACTATTGATAACAAAAAGATTTAGATTTTATAGCACTGAATATATGTATATGAATTGTACAATTTTAGATTTTTACTTAACTACCTTACACTTAAAAGAAGTATTTAATGATTTATCCCTATCTCTGAAAATGTATTGATATAAAAAATCCGGAGGAACATTAACCACTTAAACAATTAAAATATAAATAGCGTCATATGCACTGATATTTCAGATAAAATACACCTTATATGTTTCTTCGTTTTCCGTTTTAATAAAATTTTATGTCTCATTATCAAAATAATATCATTATTGCACGTTTTTTTCATATGTTACTATGACAATTTTGTTTTATTATTCAGTTTTTGTGTTTACCAATATTTATCGACCAATTATCCATTTTATCTTTGTCTTAATACTTACAGGAAGCCGAAGTTAATCCACAACACTCGCTTTATGGTCTCTTAGAAAGGCATAAAGAATTTACTATCGTAAAAACCTCGATTCATTCTGCCAATGAACTATTACTAAGTAAAATTAATGAACTGAAAACTTATCAAGCTCAGTATAAGGTAATTTCATATATAATACAATTATATATATATATATATATATATATATATATATATATATATATATATATATATATATATATATATATATATATATATATATATATATATATATATATATATATATATATATATATATAAGCAATTGTTAGTAGTGCAAAGGAAGTGTGTGGATGTGCTAAAGTAGGAAGTAAGAATGTTAACAGCGAATGGTGGAATGAAGAGGTGATGAAAGCGGTTAAAGGTAAAAAAGAAGTGTGGTTGAATGTACTAAAAGCAAATGATGAAGATTCAAAAGAAAGATGCTTGGAATTATATAAGGAGGAAAAAAGAAATACTAAAAGGTGTATACGTAGGAGAAAACAAGAGGTAAATGAACAGTTTGGAAGGAGGATGAATGAGGACATACAAGGAAATAGGAAGCTCTTCTGGAAGGAAGCGCGAAAGGTTAAGAATGAGAATAAGGGGAATCTGCTTAGAATAATGAATAGGGATGGTGCTTTTGTAACTGATGAAATGGATGTGAGGGGAGTGTGGAAAGAACACTTCGAAAATCTGCACAATATTAACAGTAATGATGAGGTGTTAGTGAATGTGTGTGGTTTTGATGGTGCAAGAAGGAATAGGTATTTTGGGGATGAGGTTATTAGTAAGGAGGAGGTAATGGGTATGGTGAGAAAGTTGAAGAATGGTAAATCTGCAGGTATAGATGAAATTACTAGTGAAATGATCAAGAGCGAAGGCGAGATGGTGATTGATTGGATTTGGAAGTTGTGTAATAAAGCGTTTATGGAGGGTATAGTTCCAAGGGATTGGAGGAGAGCGGTAATAGTACCCTTATATAGGGGTAAGGGAGAAAAGGGGAACTGTAGAAATTATAGGGGAATAAGTTTATTGAGTGTTGTAGGGAAGGTATATGCTGGTATTTTGGTCGAAAGAGTGTCGAGTGACTGAGGGACTGATTGGTGAAGAACAAGGTGCGTTTAGGAGTGGTAGAGGATGTGTGGATCAAATCTTTACATTGAAACAAATGATTGAGAAAATGAGGGAGAAGAAGAATAAATTATATTTAGGTTTTATGGATTTGCAACAGGCGTATGATAGAGTTAATAGGGAAGCGTTATGGCAGGTGTTAGTGATATATGGTGTTGGTGGTAGGCTTCTGAATGGAATCAAAAGTATGTATGACGTGGATAGTGAAGTGTGTAAGAATAAATGGTCAATGGTGATTGGTTTAGGATTAATAGCGGAAGACAGGGTTGTGTTATGTCTCCTTGGTTATTCAATTTGTATATGGATGGGGTTATGAAAGAATTTGAGGTGGGGATGGCAGGAAATGGTGTTAGAATGGTGGAGAATGGAGTTGAGTGGAGGGTGCCCTACCTATTATATGCGGATGATTTGTTCTGTGTGGCGAATCTGAAGAGAGTTTGAGAGGATTGATAGAGAGATTTGGCAGGGTGTGTGAAAGGAGGGGCTTGAAAGTAAACGTGGATAAGAGTAAGGTTATGGTTGTGAGTGAGGACACTCCTCAGTGTGGTTATGTTAGATGGTGAGCAGCTAGAACAAGTGTCTATTTAAATATATATATATATATAGATGAGAGGGGAACGGACGATGCTGAGTGTAGTAGGAAAGTTGTGAATGGCAGGAAGGTGGCTGGTGCAATTAAATCGTTGGTGAATGCAAAGGGACTAAGTCTTGAGTGTGCTAGGTTCTTACATGAGGGTATGTTGTTACCTGTGTTATTGTATGGTAGTGAGACTATGGTCTGGAATAAGAAGTATAGATCTAAAGTTCAATGTGTTCAGATGGACAATCTTAGGGGTGTGCTAGGTGTGAGAAGAATTGATAAAGAGAGGAATGAACGTATTAGAGAGTGGTGTGGTGTGAAGAAAGGGGTAAATGAGAGAATAAATGAAAGTATGTTGAGATGGTTTGGTCATGTGGAAAGGATGAATGATAGCCGGTTGGTTAAGCGGATGTATAGTGGTGAGTGTGTTGGGAACCGACCGGCTGGGAGACCGAAGAGAAAGTGATTGAGTCGGTGAACGAATGTCTGAAGGAGAGAAATGAGTTTGGCAGAGGCGAGAATAAAGGTGCATGATAGGAGAGAATGGCGGGGTTTTGTATGGGGGCATGGTTGTGGCCCACCTGGGCCAGGGGATGACCCCTTACATTGACGATTTACCATAGTGAGGGTCCGTCGCGGTCCCATGATGCTCTAGGGTGGATTTTCTGTCTGTGACGAGCTCTCACTAATTAATAGTACAGAGGGGGCGGTAAGGCTGGGCTTTCTTTTCGACGTTTGTCATGTTCTCCTACTGCTTTTCTTTTCCGATGCTTGTACAGCACCTTACCCCCAATCTTGGGGCAAAGAGGAAGGTGAAGAAAGAAAGAAAGAAATATATATATAAAATCTTAAGGGCGTGCTAGGTTTGAGAAGAATTGATAAAATGAAGAATGAACATATAAGAGAGTTGTGTGGTGTGAAGAAAGGGGTAAACGAGAGAATAAATTAAAGTATGTTGAGATGGTTTGTGGAAAGGATGAATGATAGTCGTTTCGTTAAGCGGATGTATAGTGGTGAGTGTGTTGGGAACCGACCGGCTGGGAGACCGAAGAAAAAGTGGATTGAGTCAGTAAAGGAATGTTTGCAGGAGAGAAATGTGAGTTTGGCAGAGGCGAGAAGAAAGGTGCATGATAGGAGAAAATGGCGGGTTGTTGTAAGGGGGTATGGTTGTGGCCCACCTGGGCCAGGGGATGAACCCTACACTTGACGATTTACCATAGTGAGGATCCGTCGTGGTCCCGTGAAGCTCTAGGGTGGATTTTCTGATTGCGACGAGTTCTTACTAATTAATGGTACAGAAGGGGGCGGTAAGGCTGGGCTTTCTTTTCGACTTTTGTCATATTCTCCTTACTCCCAATCTTGGGGAAAAAAAGGTAGATGAAGAAGAAGAAGAAATATATATATATATATATATATATATATATATATATATATATATATATATATATATATATATATATATATATATATATATATATATATATATATATATATATATAAGTATACTAGAGTTGGTGTAGGTAGAGATGGTATCGAAGTGAAAAGTATGATTGATTTAGTGTTGGTGAAGAAGGAGATGTTGAAGTATGTGTTGGATGTTAAATCAGTTAGGGGTTTAGGAATGGGATTATCGGATCATTATATGTTGTTCTATGTAAAATTAAGTTAGTGGGGGCTTGGATGGAAAGGAAGGTGATACGAAAGGAAGTAGGTAAAATTAAGAGTGAGAAGTTAAGTGAGCAAGACAATAAGGATAAGTATGTAAGAGCGCTCGCTAGTAAAACGGTTGAATGTGAACAAGTTGATACTGAACAAATCTGGGGGCAAATGATGAAGACTCAAAAGAAAGATGCTTGGAATTATATAAGGAGGAAAAAAGAAATACTAAAAGGTGTATACGTAGGAGAAAACAAGAGGTAAATGAACAGTTTGGAAGGAGGATGAATGGGGACTTACAAGGGAATAGGAAGCGCGAAAGGTTAAGAATGAGAATAAGGGGAACCTGCTTAGAATAATGAATAGGGATGGTGCTTTTGTAACTGATGAAATGGATGTGAGAGGAGTGTGGAAAGAACACTTCGAAAATCTGCACAATATTAACAGTAATAAAGAGGTGATAGTGAATGTGTGTGGGTTTGATGGTGCAAGAAGGAATAGGTATTTTGGGGATGAGGTTATTAGTAAGGAGGAGGTAATGGGTAGAGTGAAAAAGTTGAAGAATGGTAAATCTGCAGGTATAGATGAAATTACTGGTGAAATGATCAAGAACGGAGGCGAGATGGTGATTGATTGGATTTGGAAGTTGTGTAATAAAGCGTTTATAGAGGGTATAGTTCCAAGGGATTGGAGGAGAGCGGTAATAGTACCCTTATATAAGGGTAAGGGAGATAAGGGGAACTGTAGAAATTATAGGGGAATAAGTTTATTGAGTGTTGTAGGGAAGGTATATGCTGGTATTTTGGTCGAAAAAGTGCGTCGAGTGACTGAAGGACTGATTGGTGAAGAACAAGGTGCGTTTAGGAGTGGTAGAGGATGTGTGGATCAAATCTTTACATTGAAACAAATGATTGAGAAAATGAGGGAGAAGAAGAATAAATTGTATTTAGGTTTTATGGATTTGCAATAGGCGTATGATAGAGTTAATAGGGAAGGTTTATGGCAGGTGTTAGTGATATATGGTGTTGGTGGTAGGCTTCTGAATGGAATCAAAAGTATGTATGACGATAGTGAAGCGTGTGTAAGAATAAATGGTGTCAATGGTGATTGGTTTAGGATTAACAGCGGGGTAAGACAGGGTTGTGTTATGTCTCCTTGGTTATTCAATTTGTATATGGATGGGGTTATGAAAGAATTCGAGGTGGGATGGCAGGAAATGGTGTTAGAATGGTGGAGAATGGAGATGAGTGGAGGGTGCCCTACCTATTATATGCGGATGATTTGGTTCTGTGTGGCGAATCTGAAGAGAGTTTGAGAGGATTGGTAGAGAGATTTGGCAGGGTGTGTAAAAGGAGGGGCTTGAAAGTAAACGTGGATAAGAGTAAGGTTATTGTTGTGAGTGAGGACACTCCTCAGTGTGAAGTTATGTTAGATGGTGAGCAGCTGGAACAAGTGTCTGAGTTTAAATATTTAGGGTATATGTTGGATGAGAAGGGAACGGACGATGCAGAGTGTAGTAGGAAAGTTATGAATGGCAGGAAGGTGGCTGGTGCAATTAAATCGTTGGTGAATGTAAAGGGACTAAGTCTTGAGTGTGCTAGGGTTTTACATGAGGGTATGTTGTTACCTGTGTTATTGTATAGTAGTGAGACTATGGTCTGGAATAAGAAGTATAGATCTAAAGTTCAATGTGTTCAGATGGACAATCTTAGGGGTGTGCTAGGTGTGAGAAGAATTGATAAAGAGAGGAATGAACGTATTAGAGAGTGGTGTGGTGTGAAGAAAGGGGTAAATGAGAGAATAAATGAAAGTATGTTGAGATGGTTTGGTCATATGGAAAGGATGAATGATAGTCGGTTGGTTAAGCGAATGTATAGTGGCGAGTGTGTTGGAAACCGACCGGCTGGGAGACCGAAGAAAAAGTGGATTGAGTCAGTAAACGAATGTTTGAAGGAGAGAAATGTGAGTTTGGTAGAGGCGAGAAGAAAGGTGTATAACAGGAGTGAATGGCGGGGATTGTGAGGGGGTATGGTTGTGGCCCACCTGGGCCAAGGGATGAACCCTTACATTGATGATCTACCATAGTGAGGGTCCATCGCTGTCCCATGAAGCTTTAGGGTGGATTTTCTGACTGCGACGTGAGTTCTCACTAATTAATGGTGCTGAGGGGGCGGTAAGGCTGGGCTTTTCTTTCGTGTTATGTTCTTCTATTGCTTTTCTTTTCCTATGCTGGTACTGCGCACCTTTTTACTACCATTTTTGGAAAAATTTAAGGTAGTTGAATAATAAGATATATATATAGATAAAAAGATATATATATATCAGCAGCATATATATATATATATATATATATATATATATATATATATAAATATATATAATATATATATATATATATATATATATATATATATATATATATATATATATATATATATATATATATATAAATATAAGGTAAATGAGAGAATAAATGAAAGTATGTTGAGATGGTTTGGTCATGTGGAAAGGATGAATGATAGTCGGTTGGTTAAGCGGATGTATAGTGGTGAGTGTGTTGGGATCCGACCGGCTGGGAGACCGAAGAGAAAGTGGATTGAGTCGGTGAACGAATGTCTGAAGGAGAGAAATGTGAGTTTGGCAGAGGCGAGAATAAAGGTGCATGATAGGAGAGAATGGCGGGGTTTTGGGGGCATGGTTGTGGCCCACCTGGGCCAGGGGATGAACCCTTACATTGACGATTTACCATAGTGAGGGTCCGTCGCGGTCCCATGATGCAGGGTGGATTTTCTGTCTGTGACGAGTTCTCACTAATTAATGGTACAGAGGGGGCGGTAAGGCTGGGCTTTTCTTTCGACTTTTGTCATATTCTTCTACTGCTTTTCTTTTCCGATGCACAGAACCTTACCCCCAATCTTGGGGCAAAGAGGAAGGTGAAGAAAGAAAGAAAGAAATATATATATATATATATATATATATAATATACATATATATATATATATATATATATATATATATATATATATATATATATATATATATATATATATATATATATATATATATATATATATATATATATATATATATATATATATATATATATTTACCTTTTATATAATATATGATATATAGTTAACAGCATATATATATATATATATATATATATATATATATATATATATATATATATATATATATATATATATATATATATATAAATATATATATATATATATATATATATATATATATATATATATATATATTTTTAAAAAAAACACGTTTTTTTTTAAAAAAAGACCAATGGCCAAAATTTTTTGTTTTTTTTTGTTTTTTTTTAAATTACTTATTTTTCATATATATCAAGTCTTTTTAGGGTATTTAGCATTAAAATACAGTAAATACAATATGTTAAAAGAGGTATACAATATATAAAGTAGAGTTTAGTACTTAATAAAGTTTTATTAGTGCTCTAGGGCATATAATTATTACATTTCACATTATTATTATTATTATTATTATTATTATTATTATTATTATTATAAGAGAGTAGCAATATGAGTATGAGGTATGAGCAGCAGTATATATATATATATATATATATATATATATATATATATATATATATATATATATATATATATATATATATATATATATATATATATATATTATTTTTATATATATATATTTCTTCATCTACCTTTTTCTCCCTAAGACTGGTGGTAAGGTGCGTAACAAGCATCAGAAAAGAAAAGCAGTAGAAGAATATGACAAAAGTCGAAAAGAAAGCCCAGCCTTACCCCCCTCTGTTCCATTAATTAGTAAGGACCCGTCGCAGTCAGAAAATCCACCCTATAGCTTCACGGGACTGCGACGGACCCTCACTATGGTAAATCGTCAGTGTAAGGGTTCATCCCTTGACCTAGGTGGGCCACAACCATACCCCCTCACAAAACCCCGCCATTCTCTCCTATTATGCACCTTTATTCTCGTCTCTGCCAAACTCACATTTCTCTCCTTCAGACATTCGTTTACTGACTCAATCCACTTTTTCTTCGATCCCAAGTCTGCCGGGTTTTCAACACACTCGCTACTATACATCTGCTTAAAAACCGACTATCATTCATCCTTTCCACATGACCAAACCATCTCAACATACTTTCATTTATTCTCTCGTTTACCCCTTTCTTCACACCACACAACTCTCTAATATGTTCATTCCTCATTTTATCAATTCTTCTCACACCTAGCATGCCCCTAAGATTGTCCATCTGAACACATTGAACTTTAGATCTATACTCTTATTCCAGACCATAGTCTCACTACTATACAATAACACAGGTAACAACATACCGTCATGTAAGACCCTAGCGCACTAAAGACTTAGTCCCTTACATTCACCAACGATTTAATTGCCCCAGGCACCCTTCCTGCCATTCACAACTTTCCTACTACACTCTGCATCATCCGTTCTTATATCCAACATATACCCTAAATATTTAAACTCAGACATTTGTTCCAGCTGCTCACCATCTAACATAACTTCACACTGAGGACTGTCCTCACTCACAACCATAACCTAACTCTTATCTACGTTTACTTTCAAAACCCCTCCTTTTACACACCCTGCCAAATCTCTCTACCAATCCTCTCAAACTCTCTTCAGATTCGCCACACAAAACCAAATCATCCGCATATAATAGGTAGGGCACCCTCCACTCATCTCCATCATTCTAACACCATTTCCTGTCACGCCCACCTTCAATTCTTTCATAACCCCATCCATATACAAATTGAATAACCAAGGAGACATAACACAACCCTGCCTCACTCCGCTAATAATACTAAACCAATCACTTTTGACACCATTTATTCTTACACACGCCTCACTATCATCATACATACTTTTGATTCCATTCAGAAGCCTATCACCAACACTATATATCACTAACACCTGCCATAGACCTTCCCTATTAACCCTATCATACCCTGTTGCAAATCCATAAAACCTAAATACAATTTATTCTTCCTCTCTCTAATTTTCTCTATCATTTGCTTCAATATAAAGATTTGATCCACACATCCTCTACTACTCCTAAACGCACCTTGTTCTTCACCAATCAGTCCTTCAGTCACTCGGCGCACTCTTTTGACCAAAACACCAGCATATATCTTCCCTACAACACTCAATAAACTAAATACCCTATAATTTCTACAGTTCCCTTTATCTCCCTTACCCTTATATAAAGGTACTATTACTGCTCTCCTCCAATCCTTCGAAACTATACCCTCCATAAATGCTTTTTTACATAACTTCAAGATCCAATCAATCACCATCTTGCCTCCGTTCTTGATCATTTCACCAGTAATTTCATCTATACCTGCAGATTTACCATTCTTCAACTTCCTCACTCCTATCCATACCCTCCTCTTTGCTAATAACCTCATCCCCAAAATACCCCTTCTTGTACTATCAAACCCACACACAGTCATTATTACCTTCATCATTACTGCCAATATTATACAGATTACAAGGTGTTCTTTCCACACCCATTCACTTCAATTTTTTATCCGTTACATATACTTCCCTATTCATTATTCAATGAAGATTCATATTTTACTTCTTATCCTGCACTTCCTTCCAGAAGAGTTCTTATTCCTTTGTAGGTCTCCATTCATCATCATCTCTTTCAAAAAGTTCATTTACTCCTTTTCTCTTACGTATGCATCTTTTAGCATTCCTTTTTTCCTCCTTATATAATTCCAAGCATCTTTCTTTTGAAACTTCATCATTTGCTTTTAGTACATTCAACCATGCTTCTTTTTTTACTTTTAACCGCTTGCATCACCT
>JABUQX010040336.1:30000-32500 GCA_015478945.1 Trachelipus rathkii
CAATTTGCATATTTTCTTATCTTCTTATGTTTCTCATATGGGTCTTGAAATGTTCATTTTGAATAATCGGGAAGGAATAGGCAAGAAACTGTAGACTGATTTTTCTATCGGCAGTAGTTGCAAACAGAACCATGTGTTTCGATTTTGTTGAACATTAAAATATATATATATATATATATATATATATATATATATATATATATATATATATATATATATATATATATATATATATATATATATATATATATATATATATCTTTCATATATATATATATATATATATATATATATATATATATAATTCGGAAATTGGTTAATTATTAATAAAAATATTCCGATCTTTTCCGATGACGATGACGATGACGATTAATCGTCCCATCACTAATATATATATATATATATATATATATATATATATATATATATATATATATATATATATATATATATATATATATATATATATATATATATATATATATATATATATATATATATATATATATATATATACATATACTCTAAAATCTATGAGAACTTGCAAGATGAAGGACTTAATGGTGCTAATGCCATGAACGCCTATCAAAGAGCTTAGCTTCTGTAAAAATACTCTTACTCAAGAGCAGGGAGAAATGGAGGCTCATCTGCTGTGGTTTGTGCTTTGCTTAACTCGCTTTCCCAATCTTTAAATATCAGGTATGGAATATATATATATATATATATATTTTTATTTATATATATATATATATATATATATATATATATATATATATATATATATATATATATATATATATATATATATATATATATATATATATATATATATATATATATATATATATATATAAGTGAAATGCAATACCCTGCAATCAAATTTGTATTTGTAAATACCCCCTGATGTATTTTCACCATGCTGGGATTCGATCCTGGACCCTAGCAGATGAGCGTGCAAGTGTTTGACCACTACGCTACGACGAGACAAAAGAAGAATCCGAGAATACTTCTACTGTCCAAGAAGAGCACTACTACGGTTCCTCCCGCTCGCACTCGAACGTAGGGCCAAACAGGGTGCCGCGCATGGTGAATAATAATACCAAAAGACCGGGGGTTATTATGTATAAGTGAAATGCAATACCCTGCAATCAAATTTGTATTTGTAAATACCCCCTAATGTATTTTCACCATGCTGGGATTCGATCCTGGACCCTAGCAGATGAGCGTGCAAGTGTTTGACCACTACGCTACGACGAGACAAAAGAAGAATCCGAGAATACTTCTACTGTCCAAGAAGAACATTACTACGGTTCCTCCCGCTCGCACTCGAACGTAGGGCCAAACAGGGTACCGCGCATGGTGAATAATAATACCATAAACCGGGGGTTATTATGTATAATGAAATGCAATAATTTGTATCTCGTCGTGTGAATGTCAAACGCAGTACTCATCTGCTAGGTCAGGATGAATCAGCATGGTAAACCCACATCAAGAGACTTTTTACTTTTTTATATATATATATATATATATATATATATATATATATATATATATATATATATATATATATATATATATATATATATATATATATATATATATATATATATATATATATATATATATATATATATATATATATATATATATATATATATATATATATATATATATATATATATATATATATATATATATATATATATACAGTGTGTGTATATATATATATATATATACATATATTTAACTCTTGATATATATATTCAATATTTATTTATATATATATATATATATATATATATATATATATATATATATATATAACATATATACTATATATATATATATATATATATATACTGTAGTTGTAACATTTAGAAGTTTATTTTAATTTTATTGTAACTATGATAGTTATAATATTATATAATATTGGCTTCATTTTTTAATCTTAGGCTTCGTGAAGATAAAGCTGTGGCCACGATGGGGGACAATCTTGGTGATATGATGATTGGTAATATTTGGTGGTTTAGCGAAAGCATGATTTCGTTAAATACCATCTGTGAACTTGTAACATTACTAAACAAGCATTCCCCACCGTCTGTACCATCTGAGGCGTCGGTGTTTAAAACCTTTGGAGTATTACAAGATGTTTTTAACTCTCTTCAGGTTAGACTCTATTTGTTTATTTTCCAATCCTCCATAAATTTAAATGAACATTATGTAACGGGCATTTATTTTCTTTAACCGCCGCATCACCTTACTCTAACAATCCTTTTTTGAATTTTTAGATGGAAAATTTAAACATTTTAACGTAGGCTTTCCATTTTAGTTATATTAAATTGTATGTTTTGTTTAATAATAATAATAATAATAATAATAATAATAATAATAATAATAATAATAATAATAATAATAATAATAAATATTCCGTTACTTCTGATAACTAGTAAATCTTGGCTCGCAAGAAAATATTCGACTTTAATTTTGTTAAATAACTTGT
>JABUQX010040336.1:37500-48655 GCA_015478945.1 Trachelipus rathkii
CGAATTGTCTTGACTCCAAGTTACAATTCTTTATTATTAATATATTAATTTCAGTTTTTGAAAACTTTAAAGTATCAGTTATACATAATAGAAAAATCTTTTGCTGCATCATCTACTTCATCATTCAATGGAATCCAAATCAAATACGTTTATCTGACAACGCAGCTATGTAATTAATACACGATTTTATATTAAAAAATGAGCTGATAAGCCTTTTTTGCAGTCATTAATAAAGATGGGAAATTGTGAAAATAGGTATCTTGATGTGGTTTTGATTTAAATATATAAGAGATTTGTATATTGTATATAATTATACCATAAATACAGTAATATAAGATTATAATTCATTTGAGATGAAATTCATTATATTTAAAATCATAACTAGCGAATCCACCCTTTTGAAAACCACCTGTCACATAGACCTTACAGGTAAGTTTGAGAAAGATGAATTTTCTTTAATAACCTCTATTGAAGTATTATAATCGTTGTATTTCTTTTTTGGACTTACTTTTTAAACTGTAATCAATACAAACATTACTTAAGTTTTAATTATAAGTTAAGTTAAAGGGTAATCACAATTATCTGATTATCTGAGACAAGGTTAAATCTTCAGAGAATTTTTTCAGTCTACCTATACAAGATAAGTCATTTGAAGTAATAAAAAAATCATAGATAAAATATTTGATAAAAAATATATCGTTAGAAGATATTTTTTGCAATCGTGAACTCGCAGTACATGTCTATTATTTTTATTGTTAATTTAATGACATTATAAACTTCAGCTTTTAAAATGTCTACTTTCTACAAAGAAGAGCTCCAACAGTCAGTCAAATTCCCAGAGTTTATTAGTAATTAAGGATTTGCATTGATCTTTGAGAGAAAGTCAAAAATAAATCTAATCTTGACCACGCGGTTGATTTATAAAGACTCCATAGAATTCCATCTGATTTTCAATTCTTATTTCCCAAATATTTTAAGAGTATTATAGGGTTTTCAGATTTATCGTTAATATTTTTAACATTTATATTTGGAGTTAACTATTGGTTAACATATAATTCCAATTTTTTTTCCTAAAGCTATAACTTTGAATTGCTTCCCATGCATTGCTAAATGAATAGAATCCCTTACTGGACAACTTGTTAAAACAATACAATTAGTTTTATTAACTGAATAATTTAAAGAACAGGTATCTGTTCAATTCGATAGTGAATATAAAACTTTCTGAATTGTTTAAGCAGAAACCTTAAGATTAGGAGAAAACCAGTGCACAATCGCCTGCATTGAACAAGAAAATTTTGAATCAATTGAGGTTATTCCATAGGAAAGATCATACATCATTTTAGAAAAAAGGACTGAAGATGCAACCATGAGGGAATTAACATTCCATTTCATCAGTCTTTAATATAGTTTAATCTAGTTGCACCTGTATTTTTCTAGTTTGCTAATTAAAAGGATTAGGAAGAAAATTAATTTTGATGGGTTTTTTTAGAATATTACATGTTATATTATTTATTTTATTATTGATTTTTTTTAGTTAAAAACTATTTTACATATACTACCTAAATTCAGATTTTCCTTTGTGATATGAAAATTTTATTATTATTATTATTATTATTATTATTATTATTATTATTATTATTATTATTATTATTATTATTATTATTATTATTATTATTATTATTATTATTATTATTATTATTATTATTTGCAAAAAACATTTGATGCAATAATTTATATACCGTACTTGTTACAATAGGATATGCAATAATACGTATATGAACTTGGATTTGGACTCAGACTCGTCCCTAAAAACTGGACTTTGTGCGTCACTATGAAATTTTTTTTAATGAACCCGTATTTGGATTTTAAATGCTTGTCAAATACTTTCTATTAAATATATAGAGTTTCGTGTGATGCAGACCAGGGTTTCGTAACCGGTGCTTCTCTGTAAACCTTTTTCAAATTTTCTGATATATTCTTCAAATAATTGACTCCGACACAAAAAGTTGGTAAAATGAGGGTGAGGATGGAGGATGTTGAAGACTTTTTTTTTTTCAAAAATTAAATGGATATGATAGTGTTTTTATGACACGATAAAGTATTAAAATTACTTATTTTTTGCTAAGGTACCCCTACTATTTGAAGTGAAGAATGTAGTCGCTCCATCAACATCTTTGAATAGGGAAAGATGACATAGAATGAAAAGTAAAGGACGAAACCCAAACTAAGGGTGGTCATAGATATGCCATACATGTTATACCCTGTCATATGTTTTGGTTGTATCAAGCCCCACCTCTCAAGACTCCTCATAGTCCATAAGAGCAGAAACCATATAATAATCTTAAGAGAAGGAACAAAGAAGGCGGGCAGTGCGAATTTAAGATACATTTAAGATCTTAGAGAACAGCTAGAGAGATTAGCATCAGCGATAGAAAGTCGTCTTGTTTTCGATTTATAATGAAAGTTAAACTTACCGTTTTATTTCACCATTAATAATATGAGATCATATATAATGCATGTGTAAAAAAAAAAAAAAAAAAAAACAAGGAAAAAAGGAAGAAGATTATTTGACTCCGACACAATACAGAAAACATCTTCCATTTTGTCCTGTTTCATGTTTAGTCATAAGTGAGATTTTACTATCTGATAAACAGAAAATAGTCGTGCTGTACTGACTTGGAATCGATAAAGAAATGATTCTGCTTATCTTATGTGAGGGGTGTTTAAATTTTTTATAATTTCGATTGTAAGTAATATTGTACATACAAAAGAGGATTGCTTCGTTAAAACTATTTTGCAGTTTTGGCCTGTGGCTCGATGGAAAAGACCATTTAGTAATAGATTCATTCTAAGAAAAAAATAAGGTGTAATTGAATTTGAAAATTAATTTAGTTAAGAATAATATTTCATTGGAAGGTAAGGAGATATTTTAACAGGAGAAAATTCTCGATCAAATGACCAAAGGTAATTAGAAAAAGTATTATTACTTTCTGTCCAATTTTCCAATTTGCTGTATGAACATACAATTTTTAACAATTTTAATAAACCCATTTCTTTAATATCAACATATAGCCAAATAAGTCATCAAAAATTAGTAATTTGACCGGAAAATAACCTAAATATTCAATACTTTTAATTAAATACTTGTAAAAGGTGAAAAGAGATCAGGATTGTAAAGAAAATATTAACATAGAGTGTAATTATTATTATTTCTTGATATTCTGATTTTTTTTTATTATTAAATAGAAAAAATAATTAATTATCTATGGAATATTACTTTCAGGGTCCACTTTTTGATCCATCTCTCCGAGAAGTCGTTCGCGCCATTTTGAGAGTAAAGAAAGTTCAAGCTATATCTAGTTTCTTCAGTCAGGCTTTACAAATGTTTGCTGATCCTGGGAGAAAAAGCAGTCAAGGTAAATCAATTTTGGTTCTTTTTAATCGTAACCACTATTCATAAATATTTGTTCTTTTATTCACTTAAACTTTGGGGATATTTGAATTTTGTGTAATTTAAAGACATATTGATTTTACTTATAAATACGGATTTATTTTAAAAACAACTTTGAGTCGCTTTCGTTTGGGATAAACACAATACATACAATTCATGTTGCATAACTACCTAACTCAATGGAGTTTTTAAGTAGTGACTCATACATATTTTTTATTAAATGAAAATATCATAAACCCAACTAGTTCTTTGATGGTTATATTAATGTACAAAGCGTTTGGATTAAAAAAATAATGGATAGAAAACCTAAATGAATTATTTAATTAGATGGACATATTGCAAATTTAACAACAGACTTCAAAGAAATTAAGTAAAATATTTTGTCAAAAAGAATTAATTTTATTGACGTTGATGATTATTGAAACATTTTTTATTTTTAAAATTGTGCACATTTGGAGAAAAAAAGGGCTTACTTCTACGAAAATATTTTCTTAAAACAATGCAAAATTTGAAGGAAAATTCAGTCGTGATATATGTTGTTGATAATGGAAATTATCCATGGTAAATATATTTATGGACGAAATAGTGAACATAGAATGCTACATTCCAATTAAAGTTCAATATAAATAAAATTAAATCTAATCTGTACTGGTAGGAATATTTTAGTTTATGTAAGCACACTTTAATTTCTGGGAGATGTTAATAGGTCCTAATTTATCAAATGTTAATGTCAATTTGTTAAACAGTTAGAAAAAGATAAAGGTACAAGTTATAAGAAGTTGTCACGTCCTGTCACTAGATATATATACCGTGGAACACTTTATATATTCACCCACTATCTTTTAAAAACAGTAATAAGGGAATGGAACCACCATTCACTCACTGACTTTCCATTATCATATATAAACTATATACTATAGATCTGGAGAGAGAGGAGAGATTGCTAACAGCGATCGGGAGTTTCTCGTATACGGAGTGCCCAAGCTACATTGACTGCAGATTATATTTATAAGATATATATATATATATATATATATATATAATAGATACTACTACTATACTATAATTACTACTATATCATAGTATATACTACTATAGTATAGTGGAGATGGCACGTGCGTGCATGACTCTGAGTGTAATTTCCTTTAGCTAATTACACAAACCTCTTGAGCAACAGCTCCGTACAATGAATAACCTAATAAAATACTCGCCAGCCCAAGTAGAAAACGTGTTGTCCATCTACCCACTCCTCTGTACTTGTCATATACGTTTTTCCTCGCAGCAAGCGTCTGCGGCGATGGCGCCAGGCCGGAAGGAGCAGGGCCACCAGATCCCTCCTTTAACTAAAAATAGTTCCTTCAATACTCCATTTTCTGTTCACCTTCTTGACCAGCCCTTAAATTCCGTTTCCTTATATTCATGCTCCTCCTCCTGTCGTTCTTTAAAACGACTCTGTTCCTCAAATTAACAAATTTCATCCAATATACCTATCATTCATTGGTTACCTTTTCTTTATTTTTGTCTTTTTTCCTTTCCTACTTTCTTCTTCTACTTACTGAACGCGTCCGACGAGCTTTACTTCATCTCTCATTCAATTTGGCCCCTGTTGAAATCACACTTCGTGCTACATTTTTTCCAACTCCTCCTTTCTCTCCTCCTTCCTTTTCTTGAGGAAAATTTCAACTTTCTTTCTCTCTTTTTTCCTTTCTTTCTTTTCCTTCCCCTTCTTTTCCTTTTTTCTTTTTTCTTTTTTTTTCTTTCACTTCTTCTTTTTTCCTTTCTTCTTCTTTCCTTTCTTCTCTTTCTTTCACTTCCCACAATCTTGGAGCTGCGAGTCCCTCGCGAGCTCCTGCGACCGCTGCATCATTCATTCCCACACTGCCGACAACCAGAGTCCGCTACGATATTTTAATTGAAAACATCAATCAACTACCAAGGAAAATCTTCCCAAGAGTACAGTTCCGGACGACAAACAGATTGATCTACCCTTCCTACTCCATTCACCCAGCAAGACATCCAGCATTGATCTTCCTCCGACTCTCCAATATCTGTCCATCCCCTTGCTCTCATTTCTTAAAGTCCTCATTGATATAATTACCCATCTATAGTTATATAATACTACTATATATATACCCCTCAACTATTATGCATCACGGTCATAATCAATCCGCTCATCTACCGATCAACCTACCCTCAGAATGATATATATACTACTATACACCACTACTACACGAGCCCCTCGATCCGAGCTAACACACTTAATGCATATACCATACTACCATTATACAACACTCACCATACTATCACTACTACCACCTTAGTATAATATATATATAATATATATAATATATTATATACTATATATATATATATCATATACTATATATAATATACTATAATATATATATACTTCATATATTATATACTAAATATAAAAAACTATAATATACATATATATATATACTATATATAGTAATAAACTCTGCAAATGGTAAAACTTTTTTTCTCTCTGCAGCCTTCACTATCCCATTCGTAATACTATATATACTATATACTATAATATATATATAACGATACTAATAATATCTATATATAACATATCATATATATATATATATATATATTGATATATGATATATATACCTAATTTTATTTTCCATCTTTATACTTGGGCAATTCTTTTTGTTTCATGTTTTATCTATTGAGTTAGTTTCCTTTTCATATCAAAAGCCCAACAGCCTATATATATAAGTATATAATTATATATAATATATAATATATATATTATAATATATATATATATTATATATTATAATATATACTCATATATATATATACTATATATAGCTACTTCACATTTACCGTAGTTGTGCGCCCCTTACTACTTATATACTATTATATGATATATATATATAATATATATATAACTAATATATTATAGATTATATAATAATATACTTATTATTATATTATATAATAATATATCATATATATATATATATATATATATATATATTATATATATACGTATTATATCATAATATATATATATACTATTCTATATATATATATATATAATATATATACTATATAATAAATATAGTATAATTACTATACGTATATCGATATATATAGTGTCAAAATTCTTGCCAGAAGAGGTTTTTGCATATTCCCCTATGCTCTTTCCCATCAGTTATTGAACCTGCCTCTGATGTTATAACCATTTCTTAACTCTAGTCTCATATAAGCTATTCTAGACATTAAGCTAGTATTCGGTTACTTCATTATTCATGAGGTACCATCGGCAATATTAACAAGTATGCCTATACTAATATATATCCTTCCTTTCTTATAAGCTTATTATCAATAAATGCGCGTTTATCCATAGTCCCGGTAACTTTTTCTCTGAAAAGCCCAGTTATTAGAATAATCCTGTTATCTCTATTACATGCAATCTCCATAATATCATTTTCAAACATCTTTCCAGTATGTCAGTTAATGCTTCATTTTCACTGCAGGTAACTTTTAAAACTTCTCTTTCATTTCGTTTTATGGGATTTATTCGCAGGAGGTTTTTGATCATTGTGATTTTATAGTTATAGGTCGTACACTTGAATTGCTCAATATTCCTAACAATTCTGCATAAAAATCCCTCAATTTTATTTTGAATTTCTTGTAGAATTAACTTCTCAAATGCTTAACTTTTTTGTTTTTGTTTTTGTTTTTCACATTTTCTGTAACGCTTTGTAATCTTCGAGTGATTGCTCAAGTAATGCTTTCTGCCTTTTAGAGCGATGTATTATTTTCAATCGGCTGTTTGTAATGTAGTTCTTCAATATTATATATATATACTACTATATATACTATATATATCTATATACTATAATATATACTATATAATATATATATGATATACATACTAATATATATATATATATATATATATATTACTATATATATATATATACTTATAATAGATATATATATACTATATACTATACTATATATATAAAATCACTTATTATTTATTTTTCCATCTTCCCGTCATTCTCTTCTCTTTCCTCAATTGCTCCTCTTCTTCCTCCCTCCCTCTCCCTTCCTGGCCCTTCTCCTTCAGTCCAACAATATTTCTTTTTTTTTTGTTTTTCTTTTTATTGCACTTTCTAAAAGTCTCCACATATGATATTTCCTTTTCCCTTGTTCGTCGTTTGGTTTTTTTTTTAAGGACTGAGATTTTAATGATGCGATTTGCTGTGTCCTAAGACGACGACCGGGTCATCTCGATCTTCTTTAAACAACATAACAACAAAAAATAAAGTCTTCTTTAATAAATAAAAAGTTTCATTACCTTTAGAATAAGTTTTTTTTGTTAGCCCAGTATAGCCACGATAATATATATATATATAATACTAATATATATATATATATATTTATATATATACTATAATATTATATATATATACTATATATATATATACATATATATATATAATATATACTAGCTAATATATATACTATAGTATATATATACTACTAACTATACCTAAATATATATATATAAATATCATATATACTACTATATATAATACTATATATATACATAACTATAATATACTATATATATATATATTTATTTGCTTCATTTTGACGTTCCGTAATTTATTTTTTTATTTTTTGTTGTTGACTAATTTATACGTTGTTTGCCGTATTATTTTACTCCCACCAACCCCCCCCCCCCTTCCGCCTATATGGTGTTTTCGAACTGTATTATATTCTGTTAGCTGCCTAGCGCTCTAGGGTCTGTTTGCCTCGACTTAGACGATGTGCGATTGTCTTCTTTTTCTTTGTCCGGTTTCATACTAAGGGCTAAAAATATCGCTGGCTAATGCGCTATTTGATTACTATCTTAAAAGCCATGTCTGTAACTCTCGCCTCTTGGGAGGCGAACAGCGAAACAAAATTGAAGCCTTTAAAAGCAGCGGCGCCGCATCACAATCACAAAATACGCACACACACACATATCACGTATATATATAATAATATAATATATACTATATATATATATACTACTAACTATATCATATATTATATATATCATATATATACTACTATAATTATATATATATAATATATAGATACTATGTTACCTATATATACTATATATATATATACCTATATAATCAGTATATAATATACACTCTGTGACTCGCCCTTTCCCGCCATCCTCTCTCTCCTCATCGGGATCATAGGAGCAGCCCAAAAAGATAATGTTGAGGCTGCCAGCCCGGCACAAGACTAACTTCAAGACCATCGAGATAGTAATTTTTATTTTTGCTCTGCTAGGGATAGCAAAACCTTGGTTCTGTTTTTTCAATGGTTTTTTTTTTTCTCACGCCCCCTATTTCCCCCCCCTCCATAACGAGTGTAGCGTGATATCACCACCATGTGCCAGAACGTGTTAGCTGCCTTGTTCAAATGTGCTGTCGAGTATTTTGAAGGGAGGAGCGGTCAGGAATGAAGGATCCCGAAAGAGTACTTATCACTTGTTCCAGCTTTCAGTCTGTCTCCACAGATTCTCCGGAGAGCGAATTAGAAGATTGTTGCAAGGTTAGTGATGCTAACGTGCCTAACGGGTCAGGTGTGTGTGTGTGTGCCGCGCCAGTGTGTCGTGTGCTGAATATGATTTAATTAAAACTTAACCGTGAACTTGAGAATTAAGAAAACAAAATTTGCAAAGTTTTAATTTAAGAACATTTAATAACAGTTAAACTTTGCTGTAATATAATTTTATTTTTTTATTTTTTTTATTTATATTTTATTTTTATTTTTTTGACGAATATAACCTTCCGAATGTTTCCATTGTAAACTAACAATTATATAATAAACTATAGGGAAAATCATATATAAATTTTATATATTCCCAGAAAGACATTTGTAAGGATGAGAACTTAATAACATTCACCTTACAATTGAAAAGCCACTGTACAAATATGCTACGCAAGTTTAAATATTTCCTTGTTTTTAATTTAAAAAAGTAACCAACCCACAAAACATTATAACTGAGATATTAAGCTCCAAAAGTTAAAGTTAAAACAATAATATAATGAACGGGAATAGAGGTTGTAAGCAAACAATTTTAATTCTCTGTACGCACCACATTTACGTGGCCGATTGCTCTCTATTTTAAAATGAGGTTTATGACCATTTTCACATATACATTCCGTTTATTACTCTTCCAATATTCAATCTCTTCGTGGGATGCTTACATCTCTCTTTCATAACTACCTCACCATACCAACAAACTCTATCACTTCACTTTAAGAAAAACAATTGAATTGATGAATTGACTTGCAATGTAGTCGCCTCTTTACTCCCACGCAAATGAAACTTATTCTATCTTACCAAAACTAAAAAAAAAAATAATAAATTGCTTAATTAATGAAAACAGTTTCCTAACTTTTATAGTTTCTAACCCCACGATAAATAATTGAAAATTTACTAAATTATAAAGTATTAATATTTTATATTAATTTAGACACTTATAAAAAAAAAAATTATCTCTTTTATTAATTCATTATTTTTCATTCTTAACACAAAAAACTTAATTACCACAGAACAACATAACTATAAGATGCGAAACACACCATAATAATTAAACTTTACAATCTCACACTTTTAACATATACATCAATTTTCAGACACAAACAAAGAGAAGAAAGAGTCCGCGCTCAACTTAAAATCTAACAAATAACGATAGCCTTACATTAACAACACTACCCAGACATCACAACGTTACCAATCACTTAATCTTCATCAATTATCAGGAAACCTCGGAGCAATCACGTCCGGTGAAAAGTTCGTTATTTGCCATAATAACACGGCTTGATCACCCTAGGGTCAGACGCAAGTAAGGAAACGGATGTAGGCGAGATGAGTAACTGGACCAGGTTATCATACAAGTAAAACTTATCTGAACAATGTTACAGATGGTTCTAAATATAGTAAAATAATTTTTTCTATTTATATATAGTGTGTTAACGTAGTATCAGAATAGGAGATATGATCTTAGCCATCTTATTGCCTTCTTAATTCCATTTTTGAAAAACATCCGAGAATTATAGAAGACATATAAAGCGCAACATGGAAACACATAATCGAGACTGTCCTACATAAAAAACTAAAATAGAACCAATCACCCAAAGCGATGCTGTTTCATATTTGCGCAGAATCCACCAGAAAGCACAACCATAAGAGACTCTTCAAATAACTTAATGCAGAAGATAAACACTCTTCAAAATTTAATCGCAGAAACATAAACCACTCTTCAAACTTTAGCAGAAGATAAACTACACTCGAACAAACTCATTTAATAAACTATGCTCTATATACCCTCACACACGCCCTCGCCACTGCTTATATCTCTCCACCTATCGCACATATACCTCCAACTACCATCAGCGCCGTCACGCGATGAGCGCAGAACTGCGTTGATACCCATTTCTACAGACCCTATATAGATACCCAACACTATCCATAAGAACACATTAAATACTCTGGAGCATGATCTAACAACACGATTAATACTCCTTAACACCTATCCTGCGGCAAAACCATTCCAAAAATTAACAACCCTATTACTGAATGAATGTATTCTTACATCAAATGGCATAGCCCTTCTTAATTTTTTAAATACTCAACTTCTAC
>JABUQX010040337.1:0-2500 GCA_015478945.1 Trachelipus rathkii
TGAGAGATTTTTGCTCATGGTAAATAAGATCGGAACTTCTGAAGAAACCCAACTCAATACCTCAAACTTCTGAAAGGATTCTATTACCAAAAATAAATTTTGATCAAAAACTGTACGGGAGCTCTACAATTTAATTAAGATCGTCGTCTAGAAATGGCTGAAGAACATTTCATGCTGCAACAATAATGAACTGAAGTTAAATTATATATAATGTATGACTATATATACTCAGTATATATATATATTAAATATATATATATTACAATATATATATTTATATAGTATATTCACGTATATATATAGATATATATATTAATAAATATATGATATATATAATATATAATATATATATCTATATATATATATAATATATATTATATATATAATATATAATTTATATAATATATATATATATTATATTAATAAATATATAATATATAGTAAAGTAACTCAAGTATTTTATTATATATATATCTGTATATATAATATATATATATATTTATATATATATATAATATATAATATATATGGTATATATATATATATATATATATATAGATATATATAATATATATTATATATTATACATATTATATATAATATATATCTACGGTTATATATATATATATTATATATATAATATATATTAAATAATATAATATAATATATATATATTATAATTATATAATATTAATATAATATATATATATATTTATTATAATTTATAATTAATATATATACTATATAATATATATAATATATATGTATGCGTCGGGGCGGGGTGACTGGACCAGGCCCGCCTCTTTAGGTGGGGTGATTCGGTCCACTCTAAAATAAAATTAAAAAAATAAAAAAAAATAAAAAATTTTTTCGCTCATTTAATAGGCCCACGGCTGTAGTAAGGCTACAATGTTTTATTTATGAATCATATTTACTTCTATGAAAGTTTTAATATTTTTAAAAATGTTAGAAATTAGGGTACAAAAAGTCCTCTTCAATAGAATTTCGCTTTTGAAAAATGTGAGTTTTTTAAACTTCGTTATAAAATAAAAAATTGTGGATCGATTTTTAATTATTTTTTCAGTGGATACACTCGAGTATGTTAGCTTTAAACTGGCAAAGTAAATTTTTGATTCCCAAACAGTATTAGTGGCAAAAAAAAAAAACGGGGCATAACTTGGTCCGATTCACCCCGCCCTATTAAAATTGATGGAGGGGTGACTCGGACACCATTGTTTTTCGTATTTACGTATTATAATGACATTTTTATTACGTATAATTATTTAAATATCATAAAAAGTTAGGCTTATATTAAGTGAAATATTTTTTAAAAAAGTGAATTTTTATAAAAAAATGAAATTCAAAAAGTGTCAAAATTTTTGAGCGGAGAGGGGTGATCGGTACCACGCTTATTTCATTCGTATTTTTATCTTACTCATTATCTGACATTTTTATTAACTTATTAGCGAATTTTAAATGATTAAATAAAGTACTTAGATTAAGTAAAAATTAAATATAAAATTGAATTTATTACGTAAAAAACGAATTAACAGATGGTCCGAGTCCACCCCTCAATGGTGGTCCCTTCACGCCCTCCACGGTCAGGCTGACTTGGCGTTATTCAAACTTTAATAAAACTTTTATTATTGGAATTACATTATTATTTTTTTGTGTGCTTGATGACCGACTATAGGTGACAGTGATTTCAAAAAAAAAAAAATTTCGCAAAAAAAGTGCGATTAGGGAGAGTCGGTGAGACCAAGTTATGGGCCTAAGGGTGGTCCGAGTGCAGCCGCCGACGCTATATATATTATATATACTATATATACTATCATTTATATATAATATATATATATATTATATATATATATATACTATATATATATATTATATTATATATATATATATATAATAAGTATAATATATTATATATATAATATGTGTCTGCGATTTTAACTACAGAGAAATCTGGTCAGGCATTAATGTTTCGCTGGAAATTATATTCTCATTTTTTGAGTGGAGAGTCCAATATTCCTATCACTATATAAAAGTTCAGTGTTTACTTTGATACAGTGATATTTTTTTTTTTTCGCTCTATCTGGTATGATTAATTAAAATAATTTTGCACGTGCCAATATCCTAGTTGATGAGGAGCAAGGAAAATTCATCAAGGTATCAAGGTAGGATAAGCAAAGTGTTAGCAACACTGGAAGATTCTGATCTAGACTCTGATGAGGACAAAGACACTTGTGAGCTATTAACACTCAAGGGCTGTGTTATACATAAGTTGGTACACTGATTTATAATTAACAAAAAAGATTAGGCTACATACAGTACCTGTAAATTATTTTAGGATCTGTACTTTTTTTTTTTCTAATAAAAGTTAACACCTCACGGGCATAGCTCTATTCTAGGAGGGGAGCTTCTCTTGGTAAATTCTACCTAGGATCCGGACTAGGGGTCGAACCCTCACCCTTTCCATGCGACTCTGTTGCTCTAC
>JABUQX010040337.1:7500-18330 GCA_015478945.1 Trachelipus rathkii
AGAGGATCGAAAATGCGTGCTTCCTTTTTCGGAATAAGGTTGGACGTGTGAGAGCTTCCAAACACTGAGGGAAAGGTGAAAACCGTATTGAGGACATGGAGAATATAGTTGGTGACGGGGGCCGAGAGATTAGCCTTTTTCAGTTGGATAATTAGCAACACAATGATCATAAGCGAATAGATGGAGGAAAGGCAGATTTACAGAAGTTGCTAGCAGATGAAATGATTTGTCGTAAGACGAACCAAGGGAGGTTAGTCAGCTTTCCTTTGTGAAGCACCCGCTTGGCTCGCGAAGAGTATCCTGCAACCGATTTCTAGCTGAATTGAATGAAATAGCGAGAGTGATAGGAGAACTAAGAATTTTTGCACCCCGTATATGGGGGGGGGCACTGTCTCTAGGCCTGAACGGCCAGAGGACATCGCACGATCGTACCATGGATTATGAGGAAAGAAAGATTTAGTTTAGAAGGAATGAATGAGGAAAGAAAAATTTAGCTTAAGAAGGAATGAACCTGCTCATCCCATCAAGCGATTACAGCTCCTGGCTTTATCTTTTAAATCTTTAATACATCTCATTAATTCGCTTACAAGGTAGCTCAATTTGCAATTCTTCTGGCAAATTGGGAAACCTTTACATTTAAGTCGGGGTCCCGGTCTAAATATTTTATACATGTATGAGGAACAGCCACTTGACGTAAGAAATCGTTACGGACCAGCAAATATGTCTCCTCATTTCCATTTATAAATACTTTTCATTTTCATTGATTAATTATTATTATTATTATTGTTATTAATTATTATTATTATTATATCATGTATGAGGAACAGGCCACTTGTACCTAAGAAATTCGGTTAGCGGACGGCCAACTATGTTCTGCTCATTCGCATAATAAAATTACTTTCATTTTCATTGATTAATTATTATTCTATTTATTGTTACTTTTCATTGTCGTCTCTTTTGCGATTCGGATTGGTGGTTCTTATTTTATTATTAATTATTGGTCGCCCGGGGACGTGTGCGGGCTCTGCATTGAGTTCTTATTGATTATGAAGTTCCGGATGTTGTATGAGTATTAATTTATTATTATTTTTTTTCTATTATTAAATTTTATTATTTATTTATGTATTATTATTATTTATTATTATTATTATTATATTATTATTATTATTATTATTTATTATCTATTATATTAAGATAGCTTAAGGTATCAAGAAATTTTGATCATCGGGCTAAAATAAATTCGTGAAGGTTGGAACCCCCTGGACCGCCGCCGTCTAGGCAGCCTTATTATATAATATATATATATAGTGGCGGTGGGGTAATATTTTTTGTATCAAATTTCCTCTTATCAAATATTGACATGCATATTTCATTAAGCCAAAACATATTTTGCTAAATATTTAATTGGAAAGGTGTATAATCAATCTCTACAATAGAATTGTAATGACTGGTATATATTAGTTTAAACTTAATTTTTTATAATTTAAGAATCACTGATTCATTTTTACCTCGAATTGGGAAACATTGGATCGTGCTTGGGGAAATTTGGATCTAATAATTAAGAGGGGCCCTACTTTTTTTTTTTTTTTTTTTGGCATTAAATTCTTAAAATGCTCAATTAAAGTTATTGCTCTTGTATTCATTCACGGCAAATTTCAACGCTTACTAAGTTCTTTTCCTGTTTTAGGGCGCAACCGCCCTCCCGCTCCTTAGACGCGGCGGCGGGAACCTCAGGCCCAGGTGCAGGCGGGGCTAATTCATCAATCCACGGTAGGCCATTTTGTAGAGAAATATCTTAACGCAGAAAGCCTTTAAAAAAGCCAAAAAATATATATGAGCCCGCAAGCATCCGTGGGCATATAGGCCTAAGGGATTGGCTTCAGATCCACCTCGGTAATTGGCCAGAAATCAACTCGGCATATCTCGAAACATAGAGTAGACACCAAATTCAACTCTCTAGCTCGAAAAATTAAAAAGTTGCATACTTGCACTAGAAAATAGGGTGAGTAGCGGGTACTATACTCATAGAAGGAAGCATCCTAGGCTAACTTCTAAGATACACCAACTCGATATCCTCATACCTGCAAAACATAGGGAGACACTACCATATTAGGTGTATTCTATGACGTAGGATATGTCCATTGCTAGATGTGCTTAAAAAGGGGGGCGGGGATTAACTCATTAGGCCATAGGAAGCATTCTAGCATCTTCTAATACACCACAGTCGATTTCCGTACCCTTATAACAAGGGGTAGACACTAATAATTAGTGTATCAGCAATATAGGTCGGCAGCATGCTAGAAGCTAGAAACAGGTGGCCCACTTTTTTGCGGCTTTGGGCGTTTCTAACCTGTGGGCACAGGTTAAACGTAAAGTTGTTTTTCCTTTAGTTCCCAGAATTTTTCTTTTTGATGGATCATAATTAAAAGCAGTTTCATCTAAATTCCAAATGCATTCCGGTCGGTTTGCAATGCCTAGATTTTCAATTACCTTTCCCAGCTGTTCATAATAATCATATATTACAAATGGATCTGATGTAATCTTTTTCCTTGCTACATTTATCTTCGTTCCTTTTTTAAGGTTAATATAGTTACGTTTCATAAATCCTTGAGCCCAGTCATATCCAGGGTGTCCATCTTTAAATCTATTGGGTATATTGTTTGCTTTTACATAACTTTCAACAATGGAAAGAAATTCATCAAGGGTGGGTGAGAGACCCATTTCTTCCATTGTCTTTATAGTTTCAGCAAGTTCTTTTTCGAATTCTGTACTAAAATACGTATTTTTTCCTTTTTTTCTTGGGACAATAATTTGGCCTTGACTGTTTGCTCTTTTTATCATTCAGTGCAGTGTCCCATAAGAGACGTGGTACTGTTTAGCTGCTTTTCTTATTGAAAGTTTTCCTTCTTTTACTTCATTAACTGCCATTATGGCATCATCTCCTCAATATTTTTTCACTTTTGGGATATACGTTCTTGGCATAGTTACTTATTTTAAATCAATTTCAAATGTCTGAAAATATGCAAAAAGAAGAATATATATATAGTATATATATATATATATATATATATTATAGATATATATATATATATTATAGTATATATATATGTATATATATATATATATATATATATATATATATATATAATATACTATTATAGATATATATCTATATTGCAGATTGAACAAGTGAGTAATATCCGCATCGGGTCAAAATGAACAATATGGGGTAAAATTGTATCAGGATTTGGGGGAAAATTGGATTACTATTTGGGGTACAACATTTGAATCAAATTTTGATCCAAATTTTCCCCATTTCTCGGGTACATTTGGATCACCTTCCCCCAACTTTGAGGGATACTTTCAAACTCAGCAACACTATTGGCTATTACTATACCCCCCAATGATCCAAATTTGCCCCTACTTTGGTTTGAACCAATATTTGGATCATGAAATTAGATCATTTTTTCTCTGAATGCGGTTTCATTTTTTGGGCATAGTGTAAAAAATTTCTACCTATTTTGACCCTTTATTCCAAATGAAGGCCAAATACCATATTGACATATAGTTTAAGGTTAGGGCTACCTGCACAAACAAAAATATTTTTAAAATTTTCAGTCCTTCATATTAAAATAGGCTGATCCAAATTTACCTTGAATCGACTGTGACCCAAATATACCCCACCGCACTATATATATATATATATATATATTATATAGTTACTATATATATATATATATATATATATATATATATATATATATATATATATATATATATATATATATATATATATATATATAAAATAAATATTGATATATATTTCCTATATAAAAGGATAGTGTTCAAGTGAATAGTGGTATAATTTTTCAATATTGAAAACTAGTATTTAAATGTTTTGGTCCTGATTTTTGTAGTACTTTTCATGGATTGGAATGCGTTTTTTGTCTATATTTCAAGATATGAACAAAATCATTGCTGACTGTTCTGATGCACTATTGCTGAAACTCTAGAAAATAGTAGGTTCAGAAAAATATACTGTAAAAAAAAAAAAATCGATGCTAATAAAATTATCAGAAATTTTTTTTCCCATCAGAACTTTTTACTTTTATTTGTGCAGTTAAGCATAAATGTTTACATCCCTCAATTATATACTTCATATTCGTAATTCTTTATAGTAACAACTGTGGAAGGGAGACCGGAACAGCAATAAACATTCATCATGCCATCACTGATTTAAAACCCTTGTCATCAGTAATAAGGTTATTAATTTTTGGAATTGTTTGCTGTTGAAAGTTATTGATTTTGACTTACTAGTAGCATTTAAAAGAGGATTGTATAGGTATATACACAGTATTGGTATGACTAAGCTTAATTGGCAGGTTTGTAATTAGTTATTAAAGTTAAACTGTAAATTTCAAAAATAACTAATCTTAATAGAAGATTTGAAGGGTATAATTATGTTGGTGTATATTAACTTTTTCTTTGTGTTATCCTAACAAAGCCCTATTGTGCAGATTTTTTTTTTTTTTTTTTTTTTTTTTTTTTTTTTTTTTTTTTTTTTTTTTTTTTTTTTTTTTTTTTTTTTTTTTTTTTTTTTTTTTTTTTTTTTTTTTTTTTTTTTTTTTTTTTTTTTTTTTTTTTTTTTTTTTTTTTTTTGTAATTATTATAAATTAGTGTGTAGTTTAGCTTGTGTAGGTTTTGAATGTTGCATGAGTATTTGTTTTGGGAAATTATCTACTTTGGTTTGACTGGAATAGTCTTGATTGTCCTTGTTGCTTCTTACTCTTCTTATTTTTCTAATATCTTACTATATATATACACACACATATACACATATATATATATATATATTTAATATATATCTTATTTATTCTGTTTAGTATATATATATATATATATAATATATATATATATTATATACCCGGTATATATTTAATATATATATATATAGATTATTTATATATATAATATATATATGGACTATATATATTTTTTTATGTATAGTATATATATATATAATATATATATTATATATATATATATATAATATAAATATGTGTGTGTGTAATTATAATTCCAGAAGCTTGCCACTAAAGAATTTCTTAAAACTTTACTTAACTTAACTTTTCTGACCTTATTTTTGAACTTAGAAAATATTTTCAGAAAATATCACTGATTCAAATATAGAATAATACCAATATATATATAGTATATATAATATATATTATATATTATATATATATAATATATAGTATATATATATATATATATAATAATTAATATATATATATATATATATATCTAATATATTATATAATATATATATATTTAATCTTAGGGGCATGCTAGGTTGTGAGAAGAATTAATAAAAATGAGGAATGAACTTATTAGAAGAGTTTGTGTGGTGTGATGAGAAAGAGGTAATGAGAGAATAATGAAAGTATGTTGAGATGGTTTGGTCATGTGGGAAAGGATGAATGATAGTCCGGTTGGTTAGCGGATGTATAGTGGTGAGTGTGTTTGGAACCGACCAGCTGGGAGACCGAAGAGAAAGTGATTGAGCTCGGTGAACGAATGTCTGAGGAGAGAAATGTGAGTTTGCAGAGGCGAGAATAAAGGTGCATGATAGGAGAGAATGGCAGGTTTGTATGGGGGTGGTTGTGGCCCACCTGGCCAAGGGATGAACCCTTTCATTGACGATTTACCATAGTGAGGTCCGTCGCCGGTCCCATGAAGCTCTAGGGTGGATTTATTCTGTCTGTGACGAGTTTTTCACTAATTAAGGTATCAAGGGGGCGGTAAGGCTGGGCTTTCTTTTCAAACTTTGTCATAACTCCCTACTGCTTTTCTTTTCCGATGCTTGTAGCGCACCTTCCTCCCAATCTTGGGAAAAAAGGTAGTAAAGAAAGAAAGCAAAGCATATATATATCAGGGCCCTCCCATGATGCTCGATTTTTCAGCCCAGTATGGCTGCTTCTTTGTGAGCTGATTGTGGCTAAACCTCGAAATATATATATATATATATATATATAATATATAATATTTATATATATTATATATATAATATATATATATATATATATAATATATATATAATATATATATTATAATATACTATATATATAAACTATAAAATACATATATATATATAATATATGTTAAAAAAAAAAGAAAATTTATTAAAGAAAAAAAAAAATAAGAAAAAAAAAAAGGTAAGAAAAAAAAATATTTAAACCTGAGGTTTTTTTAAATTTTAGAACAAGCATCAATGTATAACTGTTGAGTAAGTATGTAAATAATTGTAATTTTGATGTAGAAAATGTAAAAGTGATTATGCTACTGTTGTTGATAATTATTACTGGTGCACATACAAGCACAATATAATGAACATGGGAAAAGGTACCCATTTAAATATATGTATGTTCCTAACCTAACGAAACTAACTCCTCCACACTTAGCTACCTAACCAAACCAACCTACCTAACTAACTTAACCTACTTAACTCTAATCTAACCTATTGTAAGGAAACTTAACCTAACTCTAATTAATATATCATAATGAAACATAATCATGTCTATTGTAACAAAAAGTAATCAAACTTTAAATGATCAAAATGGTATCTTTTACTTCTCTCTCTTTTCCTTGTATATTGTCCATTTTGAATGATTTTCAACAGTATTTTTAAACTTGTGTTATTGCTTAGATTTATTTATTTTTGTATTTACTAATTTTTTTCTTTTTTTTTAGGAAATTACCATTTTTCTTTATTATTCATACGTAATTTTTATAAATTTGGTGATTGCATACTATTAACTGTATTGGATTTTACATTAAAGGTATGTTTTTTTTTATATATATATTATATGCAGTAGTATTTTCAAAAGTTTTATTTTTAATCTTAATTAATTAATATTATTTTTAATATTTATTATTATTTATATTATTATTATTATTATTATTATTATTATTATTATTATTATTATTATTATTATTTATATTATTATTATTATTATTAGTAGTAGTAGTAGTAGTAGTAGTAGTGGTAGTACTCTGGTTTACCATCACCCCTTTGAATGTTCTTCCCTTTTCTTTATTATCACTCTCAATTTCTTTTAAATATCTCCAGACATAAAAGAAAAATATTAATATTTATATATATATATATATAGTATATATATATATATATATATATATATATATATATATATATTATATATATTATATATATATATATATATATGTATATATTAGTGATGCGGACGATTTATGAAATTTTTGGCCGATGACGATTAGAGCAATTTTCACCCGATGACGATTGACGAGACGAGACATTAATTGAAAAAAATTTTTTTTTTTAATTTCTTCTCTCTCTCTTCCTTTCTCGCTATCTATATTTATTAGATTTACCTATCTATATATATATTTACTATACGGTATATATATATATATATATTATTATATATATATATAGTATATATATATATTATAATATATATATATATATATATATATATATATATATAATATTTTTATATAAATATATCTAGTGATGCAGGTACATCCGCTCCGCGGAGCATCTGCAACATTATTAAAGATTCAGCATCTCCGATCTCATCGCGCTTTGCCCTGCGGATGTTGCGCGGATCTTTGTTGTCGCGAGATTTGATAAAGAATTTATAATAAAAATACTTTCTTAAAATCTGAAAATGAAAATGAAAATAAAAATGAAATGAGTAGAAGGTAATTCAAAACCGTTTTGATATTCCATATTACTGTTATCAAAGAAGTTCCAACTCTCTGGAATGGTGCACTTCAATATGATGGAAAAAAATGGTATTGATCCAAAAAAACTCTTGCTTTGTACGCCAGTTAGTATTCCAAAGTTAACAATTCTTACTAATGTGGAAAATCACATCATATCACACTTGGATTAAGCTATTGAAACCATTTGAAGAAATTACCAAAAAATCAGCGGCTCTGCAGCTTGTATCAGATGGATTACCATTAATCTCAACGCTAAGGAGGCATTTTGAAACATCTTCAAATGAAAATGATGACGGTTTAAAAGAATGAAAGATGTTATTAAAAATAGGGCTAGAAAAACGCTTTGTTCTGTGGAAATTATGACTTCATACTATTGCACTTACTCTAGATCCCCGTTATAAAGGCCAGTTTTTTTGTAACACAATATTAGAACAAGTTAAATCGTCAACTTTTGTGTTGCAGTTTGAAAAACTTCAATCCGAAAACAGTTTATTAATTCGCCACCCATTTAAAGGATAAAAACGAAATCTACAGAACCATCACCTTCTACAAAAAATCAATAACAGATTCACTGGAAGAATTTCTACAGTCAGTAGTGATAAGAACACCACGATTATCAAAAAGATTTAGTGCAAATTGATTGAAAAACTATCACCGAAGAAAAATGGCTAGATACAAATGATGATCCTATCAGTTGGTGAAAAGTTAAGCAAAATGCTTTTCCCAAGCCTAAGGTAAACTTGCAAGGAATGCTTGGCCTGTCCCCAACTCCGTGTTCCAAGTGAAGAGTATTTTATCAATGCTGGGCTAAATAAGATGAAAAGAGAAACAGACTCCTCAACAGAAAAGGCAGAAAAATTTTCAGTACTAGTTCAAGCACAACCTTCAAATATTTGAATTTCAATACTAAGTGACCAAAAAGTATATAATCCACTTTAAAATCTCTTTCATTAAGGGCGGAGGTTCGAGAAAGAGGTTGGTTTGCTGCATTTAGTTGGGTCCGTCCCGCATCCTGGTACACCAATTATTTAATAGATTGTATCTGTAGCAAAAACTCGAAATATGTTTATTATATTATATATTATAATATATATATATATATATAAGTATAATATATTATATATATTAATATATGATATATATATATATATATTTATTTATATATTTATTGAACATTCCGCATCCGCGGATGCGAGAAAAATGACATCTTCGTAAATAATATATAGATATATAATATATATATATATATTATATATACTATATATATATATATAAGTATATTATTATATATATATTATATAAATATATATATATATATTATTATATACTATATTTATTTTTATTTATTTTATTTTATTTATTTTGCTTCACTTTTTTCCCGCTTGAGCGGGGTAGTGGTACGTACAGCCTCTCTCTCTCACACTTCCCCTCATCTCGCCCTCACCCACTTCCTCCACCCCACTCTACCAACACCCTACCCTTTTCCTCCCTCATCCCTCCCTCATTCCAGCATCTCCTTTATTCCACCATCACACCTCTTCTTGGTCTCCCCTTCTCTCTTCTATCCCCTCCGCTCCCAAACTCTCTACCACTCTCTGTTCCTCATTCTCTCAACTAGAGCCCATACCATCATTAACATTCCTTTCTCCGCTCTTTCCCACCAGAACCATTCCTTCAATCCATCTCTCCTCAACACCCTATTCTATCCCTCCCTTACTGCTAACCCAAAACCGCTCTCAACCCCTTCATCTCAAATACTTCCAACTTCTTCCTGGACCCTGGCATTCAACCCCACGTTTCACACCCAAACAACACCGCTGGTACATCCAATTTTTTCAAACATACTTATCTTAACTCTCAATGATTAAATCCCCCCATTTCCATAATTTCTCAGACCACTCAAGCTCTATTCCTTTCTTCCTACTTGTCTATTGAACTATCTCCTCCTTCATCCCTCCCGCTTACCCAATCCATCCCTCAAATAATCCTAAAATCTTTACTTCTCCAATACTACACCCTATCTAACCTCTAACCCTTGCCCTCCCTCCTCTCTTTCCTCCTCCACTCACTACCACTTTACTCTTACCTGGATTTATTTAAAGCCCCTTGTCCACACATTCTATCAAACTCCCTCACCAAATACCTCAGCCCTTTGCGTTCTTCGCCACTAGGGCAGTATCCGTCGCAAACACTATCAATCGTTCAACGTTCCTTCTATCATTCCATTCATCAATTCCTACCAACCCCCGTCCCCTCCTCCCATTCCTCTGTAACACTCTCCATAAAAAGATGTGAATAGTCACGCGAACATTACACACCTGCCTCAATCCTCTTCACCACCCCAAACCATCTCACTCTCCCCTCCTATACTCTCACACATATTCTACTATTCCTGATAAAAGCCCTTAATCCTTTGCCTAAATCTACCCCCTCCATTTTCTCAACACCGCTCCAAATTCCACCTCTTCACTCTTCATATGCTATCCCGCAATCTAAAAACACCCATACACTTTCCCTTTTCTTCCTATCTATACTTTTCTCCACCAGCATCTTTAGTGTAAACACTTGGTCCACAACCTCTTCCCTCCCTAAATCCCCCTTGTTCTTCCCCCATTCTCTCCTCTGTTAAACCTCTCACTCCAATCAGTATTTTCCCATACACTTTCCCTACACACTTTAAAAGACATATACCTATAATTCCCACATTCCATTCTATCCCCTTTCCCCTTATACAGGGGAAAACACCATTCCCAATCCTGTGGTACCTCCCCACTCCTCCAACATATATTTTATAACCTACTCCCTCTAGCCTCTTCTGCAACATTCCATTCTCACACCATCCAAACCTGCAGACTTATACTACTATCTAATATATATTATATATATATATATCTATATATATATATATATATATATATATATTTATATATATATATATATATATATATATATATACAAGGTCGTAGCCACCATGTTGGAGTACTGCTTCATATCTGAGATTGGGCTTGTTTCACCCGGCTTTTGGACAGGGGTCGAGTCAAGGCAGAAAGGCTTATAAATGTT
>JABUQX010040338.1:0-10000 GCA_015478945.1 Trachelipus rathkii
AGAGAGAATTAGAAGAATTAAAGATAGGTGGAGAGCGTCAGAGGCATTGTATAAGTTCGAGATTGTGTAACACTTATCCTTTTTATAATACGTATGGAGTAGTTAGTATGAAAGAATAAGGGAATCTTATAATAACATATCTACACGTAGAAATATTATGAGATAACTTCATACTATTCGATCCATCCGGATCGAGCAACATCGACCACTCCACTAATTAGATACATGAGATTGTGTTGTCTGAGCTAAATATAGTAATATATTATCACAGAATACATTAAAGAGAGGAATCAACTTTACTACTCTTTATTTTAAAGTTATATAAAAGATTAATTAATAAGACAAGAAAATAAATAAAGTATTTGGACACTTCAATATTAAAAGTTACTGGTATTAATGTATTGATGTATTTTAATTAGAAAACAGTAATATTACACCTTAATATATCTAGTTAAAATCATATATATTAATATAAAATAATAATAATAATCATATATAAAATATAAATAGTAATAAAAATACTATATATATATTAGTAAAATTATCCTTAAAAATAGACAATTCGACTCAACGTAATAATAATTATAACTTTAATATTATTTTAATCATCCTAAATATGAACTTCTTCAACATATCTAATACAATGAATAAGTATGATTTTATCTTATTTCAATAGTAGTAACTCACCAGTTTGACCTTCTACTATGTAATAACTCACCGGATGATATAAAAAACAAATAAAAATAAATATTATTTAGATATCTAAGCATATTTAATTACTAAATTATGGGCTTCATTATGAAAATATCTGTAATGTTAAGAGCAACATTTTAAATCTTCATTTGTAATAAATATATATATAGTATTAAATATAAATGGTACCTTCACAAGGAAGTTATTTAAATAGGATCTTTATTATATTAGTATTGCATATCTACTAAAATGCATACAGGAAGATGGAACTAAAGTATATAAAACAGATCACCCTATCTTAAGTCATTGTCACAACTTACTAAATAATACAATCAGTATGATAATACCTACCGTCACCCCTTCATCTCACTATCTCTCCGTATATATAGTATATATATCTAGTATATATCACTGTGCTCACTCCTCTCCAGTTTCGATCTATCATCTATTTATACTTCTGGCTACAAGGGTATACTCGCATTACGGACTGAGAGAGTTTTACTCTTCTTCGTGTTTGTATCGATCAGCGCGGTCTCTCTCTCTTCTCTCCTTTTAATGTGTATGTTTCTAGGTACCGTGTCTAACTTTAGCTCAGGTAGTATATAATATATAGTATATATATTATATATATAATATACAAATAATATAATATAATTAATAGTTATGATATAATTAAGATTGAAAAATATAGATTATATATAATCTGAAAATTCTTGTCTATAAACAAAATTAAAATATAGATTTAAAAATGTATTAATATTAGGTCGATAAAAAAACTTAGGTAATAGTTTGAAGTTTAACTGATTTATTATATCGATTAATATTTTTTTTATCGAAATAATAAAGTTGTTTTTTTTAATCATTTCAGATGTTGGAAAATATGTGCCTATTATAAGATATAAATAATAATCTAGAATTCCTTTCTAATTGTGTTTCTTATTAAAGAAAACAGCTAAGGTCATATGATGAGAAGCAAACGCCACACACACATCATGGTCCAAATTGATACGTAATAAAAACGATAAATATGCTCATAAAATTTTATGATAAAATTATATATATATAATCACTTAGATTTATTGACAGAAAAAAAATATCGTAAAAAATTATCAAAAAGAGTATATTGAAACTGATCAATTTGATTATATGAATATATTCAGATTTTTTATGGTGATCAATCCAAAATATCTTAAAACTAAATAAAAAAATTACGCTTTAATGGCCGGATTTTTTTTCATAAATTTAATAACAAAATATGTAATCAAAAAAAGATGCTATGTTGAACGTATAAGAATTAAACAGCGAAATCAAAATATTTACTAATATAGTGGAGTTAGAATATATACAATAGACGACATTCTTATTATCACTATTTGATATATATTTTGCCTTCATAAGTCGACCCTCTTATTTAAAAAATATAAGTTATGAACAAAATCAGAGTTTATCACACACTTACATCATTAAGAAACACCAGATTACACTAGATTTTCGATCACCAGGTATGTAAAGCTTTATTATCCTATAATGTAAAATTAAAAAAAAAACAAAAAATACAAAAAACAAAATTGTAACTTGTTTACAAAACAGAAAAAATAGACATAATTAATTAGAAAATTACTGCTAAATTCAACGTACAAAAAGCATTTAATTATAATAGTACGAAATTTTCGATTATTATGAAATAATTAAGAAAACTAATCAGAAATGAATTTCTAGCTAGAGGGATAAGAAATGGAAAGATTTAATTAATATGAATTTACCCAACGACAAGAACTTGATTGAAGCATTACTCTAGAAGTTACGGTGGTCATTCTCAGCCTTTGGGGAAGTGTTACCGGGGAACTATTGCTCGTCCGACATCTGTCTGCACATTTTACAGCTTCGAGTCCCTCCCGTAGGATGAGAAATCATGAGCATTTTCAAATATGACTCACTATTTGGATATAAGGAGGGTTCCGAATGCAGTAATAGGGGGACAGAAAGGGGGGGAACAAGTCGCCACAGTCGATAGCGCAAACCGTAGAGGCGAAGAGAAAAACAACTCGACTAACACGTGATATCACAATAAATACACGCGGTATAACTTCTAGAGTGATTCGTTAGTATGCTTCTCACTATCCTATAAAAAGGACTTACATATATAGTCTTTTTGCTACGACACTGAATTCACACACTATGTAAATTAGTACTTTTATCCGAGTAAATATCAATACTCTTTGTCGAGTAGTAATAAACTTTTATCAATAGAACTTTTTTCAAAAAATAAATAGCTTTAAATTACTATTTGCCCTATAATTCGTATTAATTGATTTACTAAACTTTCAAAAAAAGGTTAATTTAGGATTCACACTCTAGATACTAGACGTTGTTAATAAGTATATAATAACTAGACACATTATATAATTCAATTATATATATAATTTATAATATATTAATTAGTATATATAATATCATAATATATATATATTATTAGTATATATAGGAAAAAAATATAATTTTATGAATATTTATTTAAAGTATGTAAATATCTAATAAATTAAAATATATAGGAATAATATTAAAGTTTTTTAGTAATTATATTTTAGTATATTATCTAATAATTACAATACTTAATTAAATAAATAATAATTAAATTAATAAGAATAATGATTAAAAAGTTAGCACAAGGTTATCATAGATTTTAATTATAAATAATTTGATGGAGGTTTATAAATGAAATTGATAGGTCAAACTATTGACTGTTTCTCATTTCAACTTTTATTTGTGCAGTTAACAGATAGAAAGTTTATAGATAATCTATTAGAATATAACATATAGTATAGCAGGATATAATATAACATTTTGCTCTATTGGTTTTTGGTGTTTTGATAGTAAAATGACTTGTCAGGTCTACTCCCATTATAGTAAAAGGTTTTATTTATTACTCTTAATCCATGATAATGATGCATTATACAATCGATTGATTTAATTATTACATATAAATCGATTATTTTAGAGAATCTTGTTAAACTCAATACTATAAAACCAAAAAACTATTAGGCTAGGCTCATAAAATGTTCTAGACCAGCTGCAGGATATGAGTGTTTTGGTGCGACGCAGATAATGGTAGAGATATGTCCCCATGCCTCAAATATTGGTCCAATCCCTACACTTAGTTTATAAAAAATATATTAAATAAAAATAATAATGAAGATAGTGAAAACGAAAATTCATTACGCTCTTACTTTAGGACAAAAAGTTACAGCCTCTCAAAGTTGTTAATAATCTCCAAATTATATTATTTAAACAAAAAAAAATAGAAGAAAACTTTTTTTTTTATTTTTTTTATAATCAATATAATAAATAACTCTAAAAAAATAAAAGTGAAAAAATATTCGAAAATAAAAAGAGAAAATAAGTTATAGTACTCTTTAGGAAAAAGTTACAGAAAATTAGAAAAAGTTAAAAAATATTCCTAATATATCTTTTTATATTATTAAAAAAATTAAAGTGGTTGCACTTGTGCTCGTTTATGTAGTCCATCCTTAAGTTTCAAGGATTATGGATAAGCAAATATTTGTTTGAATAAAATATCTACTGTAGACGTGGTTCGCTGTATGGTTATATAAAACTAATTAAAAGGTTATTTAATCTAATATTATGCGAAATCTAAATCACCTTTACACCTAGAGCGGGTCCTGGAAAGTCGATCTATAGTTACTACCTTGTCAGGTCTTAATTAAGGGAAATTTCATAATTAAATATACAAAATATCCAGGTAGGAATATTTTAGTAATCAATAATAGGACAAGACATAATTACAATTATTATGGTGATGCCATATTTACAGAATCATTACCGCGAGCTTTATTCTGCAGTTACAATATAATTACCTAGGAACGAATAAAGTGAAGCACACACGTATTTATCTCAATTACTGTAATTTTCGCCTTAGAGTATATGATATTTATATAGATTGATGTCTTGCTGTCGGTTACATTTATTTCATAAAATCCGGGTGACATCCGCTTTTGTCACAATTTTTTGAAGATGGATATATATATATATTACAACTATTTTTATCCCAGATTCTAGATTTGCCAGATGCACGATTGAATTTGAAAATTTTATAGTAGGCTTAAATTATTTTGTTTGTTTGTTTTTTTTTTTTAGTTTTTTTTTAGTAGCCCAAACAAAATAAAAAAAAAGTTAAAGTGATCAAAAAATGAAACCCAAAAATATCTTCACTATTAGTAGAGTATGCTATAGTAGTTTTTTAACTATGTGTGTCGCATAATCTGGAGATTATCGGCATAGTATAATATTTATATATATATATATTAATAATTAATTATAATAAATTAACATAAAAAAATATTATATACTATATTAATATATATATAAATATATATATATATATATATAATTATAAATAAAAATATATTAATTATATATATATATATATAAATATAATAGTATATATGTAATCATATAGTTATCATATAAATATATACTATATACACATCACGGGAGTAGAAATACTATATGATAATATAATATATAATCATATATATATATATGATTAATTATTAATATTAATATATAATATATAAATATTACTAATTCTGTTCTTAAAATTAATATAATTTAAAAAGATTATGTCATAATACAATATTAAAATTATAGCTATAACTATAATATAATTAAATATTAATATAATAATATTATATACCTATTATAATAAATATTAATATATATATAATATTAATTATATTTATATAATATAATTATTAATATTAAAATATATTATATATAAATTATATATATTATAGTTGATATATATATAATATATAAATTAGTATTAATATATATTAATAGTATATATATAATAAGTGTAAGTTAATTAATATCTCACTGGAGAGGAGAATAGATATAGTAAGTACTATATATACTATATAAATATATTATTATAATTAAAATATATAATAACCGTGAAAAGCAGTAGTTGGTTAAACTTATTTGTCATATACTGGAGGTATAACTAATATTGAGCCAATTTTTTCACCCCTCGACTATTTTCAATAGTATAGTCTTATATTTCCATCGAGTAAGATAATTTATACTTAGTAGGTTTTGTAACACTAGTCTGACTATACATGTAACACATATTCGTTTCTGGTATAAAACTATAAAATATATGAGTTAGGTTAACCAGCATCCTCTTGGATAAAAATTAGTTATACAGATATTATTAAATTCTTCGCCATCTCGTTTTAACTATTTTTTCCATTAGGAGAAAAAAAATTTTTTTTTTTAACTAAGAACCTCTTTTAGGGAACCGGCAAAGTGGACGAGTTCGTCCTCGGGCCTTCGCCGGACACGCGGGAACTAATCCCCCCGACCCTCCGGAACCCCGCTCTCTTTTGGGTGCGCGTTCCTCCGGACATCCCTCCGGGGGTTATGAACGTCCCTCCTGTCCCCGTCGGGCTCGGTGGAGCCCCCTAAAGTTAAAATAAATTTTTTTTTTTGGTAAATTTTTAATTTTTTTCTAGTGTTGCTTTGACCTACGGTACGTATGGTGTGGTGGGACCAGACTTTTCATACCCGGGTAGGGTTGGTAGGAACCCCCGTACACCAAAGACCAAAGAGCTGTCGATACCACCCGGAGGGGGGTTGGGGAATTAGTCCCCCCCGTGCGGTCACCGGGAGGGCCGGGAAACCCCGATCTCCTGCCATCTTTGCGGGTTTACCCTATGGTATACCTATATGTTAAAAACAAAAAATTTTTACTTCAAAAAAAAAAAAAAAAAAGTATGAAATGCTCCTAGCCTTAGAATTCGGCTGATCAAATAATAATTGTTTACTAGGGATCTGCGTTCTCTACACATACGTGAGCATAAAAAATCTGACATCTATACATGCATCACAGCAAAGACATTAATAACTGCAAAATAACACGTAAAAAGACTAATTATAAACAAAAAGCCACGCTATCATAAGCAGTTATCGAATGGACACATAAACGAGTTATCAAAAAAATTACGAAAATATTATTTCTGCTCATCTGGATTTTGGCCATTATATTATTTATTATAATTATATGTATTATGATAATAAATTATATAATATTATATTATAATTATGTATATAATATTTTGTATTTTTTTTTTTTGTTTTTGTTATTATATTATTATCATTACGTATATTCTAATATATATTTAATAGTATATCATATTAATGCCTATATACATATATTTCTTTTTTTTCCAAAAAATCGAACTCAAATGCAAATTATTCGTACATTTCACGAACTTCGGGCAAAAAATAAAAACTCTCAACTTACTCTTTAGCAAAGTACAGGCTGTACCAAATCCATATATAATATATATTATAGAGAGATATAATGTAATAGTAAAATTTAAATTAATAATAAAGTATTTAATAATAAGTGTACGTGCAATGTGGGGCCTCATTTGGGAAATGAAAGTCGGTCGAACCGACACAATCTTCTCTGGCGTTAGGGTCGTGGTTTGAAAATCTAAGGTGGCAAGTGGGAAAAAAAGACGGGTGTGCGGTCGGTGCGTCGGTGCGTTGGACAATTCCGATACTATAATTTATGCTGTCAGCTATTTGCGTACCAAAAAATTAAATATATATCGTGAAAAGGCACAAAATAATGACTTTTGAGTAGCATAGCTAATGTCGATGTTAATTCAATGAAATTCTATATAACATAAACTTAAACTACGACACTACTACTAACAATACTACTACGACTCTACTACTACTGTGACTTCTGTTAATCATATCACGAACGATTAACAAATAGTTACTAAATTAATAAAGCCAACGTAAAAACCTGCGTATAAATTACTTGATGTAAAATCGGTATAGTATCCCACCATCGTCCTGCCCGATCCACCTTATACTTATAAAAAAACGACCGCCATAAATCTTGATTCTAAGATGGTCAACACCCCCCACAACCCCCATCTTTACACCCCCAGAAAGTATTCCCCCTACTCAATCCTTGGCGTTCAAGAAATAATTTCTTTTTATTTGTTTATTTAAAGATTCTAACCTCTTGATTATTTTTTACAATTTGGCTTAAAGATCTTATTAAAATGCCAATGGTACAGCTGTCTTCCGATACAGAAAACAAAAATAAATATGATATAATAATATATATATATATATAATAATAATATATATAAATAATATATATATATATATATATATATAGATTATAATAAATAATATATATTATATCTTTCAATTTTTATTCAAAATCTTACGCCTCACCTTCTAATTTTTTTTTTATGAATTCTTCGACATATTTATAAATTCAATTAACAATTTTTTTAATTATTTACAAATTAAGAAACATTTTCAAGAAAAGATCATTCAATGAGAATAATAGATAGATAGTAGAAAAATTAGATTACAAAATGTTTAAAATAGAAAAATTTATAAAAATTTATATTGCACACCATGTTAATAAGGTAATTAAATTTGAAATATGGAGTAGGGGAGTAACTTTGGGACCGCCTCACCTATGTATGTATGGTTATGTAGGTTAAGCAAACTTTGCCAGTTTATGATTAGGTGGATCGATCTATAATGTCCTATTAAATTAATATAAATTCAATAATTGAGTATGTTATTTGTATTTATTTATATATATTTATAAATTTAAATTTATGATTTATAATATGCCACAAAAAATCTTCTAACATCCATTAGAACGTGAATTCTTCCTGCACGGGTTAACTTTCCCTCAGGGGAGGCTCATTTGACCGGACTTTTCCACCCCATTTTCGCATTCCAGCCCTCGACCCCAACTTAAAATTGCATTGATCATATAGAACATATTCAATTCTACGTTTAACCTTACATTTTTTCCCCACTTCTCTGCGTTGCGCACTTGGTTCTGGGGGAATCTTTACATCAATCGGAATAGTACTTCCTACTCTGATTGTGAATGGCGTGGAATTTCACCCGCTTACTATGGTTCATAAATAGTGACTAAATTAATAAATTTATAATAATAAATTTATATAATAAATTAATATTAATGTAGAAAATAAATTTTGTCAATAGAGACTATATTAATTTTATGTATTTAGGTAGTACATTATAATAATGGAGAAAAAAAAATTTTTTTTATATTTAAAGAAAATAATACTTCCACACCTCTTGTATGTTTATTGTTTAATTTTATTTTATTTATTTGGATCTATAAGATTTCATTATTTGTTTTTACAGTATGCTTGTATAGTCATTTTACAAAATTTGGCAATAGTTGGGATTAGAGTAGTCTGACGAATATCGAATTTTTTTTCCGATAATCGTTTTTTCCTTTTTCAAATTAAATAAGTTATTAAGAGGACCAAAAAAGCGCTATCAAATCTCTCCCATATATAAATGTATTCACTCTACTGAATTTTAATTTTTGTTTATATTCGGTTTAGGATTCATTAAGTTTACTTTATAAGTATTGTTAAGTATACACAGTTTTTCTGTGTCTTCTTAACAAAACTTATCATAACCTTACTGATTTTTTAAACGTGAAAAGAAATTATATATGAAAACAACGAATAACGTTGCTTATAAATATAACGTAATTATGGCTATTTTTTATTAACAACAATGTGGCAGCGTTATTTTATACCCATATCAAAACATCGATTACTTTTAAAAAAATATATCAAATTTTTAGACTACGCTATACTCAACGATCAAACAAAATTTCAATAAACTGTAAAAAAAATTCATTCTTCATTTACAGCATGTAGACTTCAGATACTAACCTAACCTACACTAACCAACGGGTAAATTATTTTTGATGTTTTGGATGCTACATCATAGCATTAAAATATCTAGTCAAGAAATCGAACACTAGGTTTGACTATCATAAGTTATCCCGTTCCACTTGTAAGTGAAATTAAGATTCAAGAAGAAAGAAAACAGAAAAGTTACAAAGTATTGCTAGGTAGTAAAACCTGGAATTTGTTAGATTTTTTTTATACACTTAATGTATTTTATGCATGCTTAATTAATTAAAACGTATATTTATTTTATGAATAAAGAAATTAAATAAAATCAAGTGGACTCGAAATACTGCCATTCTGGAAATACAGCTATCCAGACTTTCTAACGTAGCGTTTCCCAACTAATAATTTTTCCAGAATACCTTTCATTCGACTGTTCTAAAAAATAAATGAGGTAAGCTAGATGGAAAATGAAAATGATGAGAACCAGAAGGAAGGTTGGAAATAAGTAGGAATATCTGACAAGATTATTCAAGAAGGAATTTGGGGATTAT